>JBCNJP010010032.1:0-24814 GCA_039602395.1 Deinandra increscens subsp. villosa | reverse complement strand
AAAAATGAAACGTTAATTTCTGACATTTTTTTCTAAACTTAAAGATAACAGAATTATAATATTTATGGTGTAATTTTTTATAAAAAAATATAAATGTATACCTCATGTATGAAATATTTTTTAATAGTGCACATATGAAATATAATTAAAATACTTATATTGCATATGTGCAATAATTAAAAAAAATGTTAATGTTTTTTAACTTTTTCCTGAATTAAATATAACATAATTCTAATATTTTTGGTGCAAATTTAAAATATATATTAACTTATAAAGAAGTTATAGAGATTTTAATATTTGTTTTCGTGTTTTCGTAACAAAAGTTCTTATATATATATATATATATATATATATATATATATATATATATATAGGGAGAGGATCATCTGAGAACCAATTTGATTTGATAACTAAAAAGAACTAATTTGTGCCACACGTTTATTTACATGTACTACCTCCCATTGAATTTGTAGTGGTCCCCCTGAAATTTGTGGTTGATATTAGTTTTCAAAAGTTCTCAAAATAAAAAGTTATCATTTGAATTTAACCATATATATATATATATATATATATATATATATATATATATACGGGATGGTTATGGTGAAAACCGGTCCGAGAGTGAGAAAACTTTGAAAACTCTTCAAAAACGGGGTCAAAAAGTTTTTTTTCCCTTCAATTTTTTATGGTGATTCTTTACGTTATAGGCTATCCATAGATGAAAAAAATCAAAAAAACGCCTAAGGAGATTCTACTTTAAAAATGTAACAAGTTTTGTTGTTACATATGTAACAAACATATGTACAGAGTGTTACATATGTAACAAGACCGTTTTTTGAGATTTTTTAAAAAAATATCCGACGCGTTTTTTTGATTTTTTTTTTCCATCATTCAATGGATAACCTATAACGTTAAAGATCGCCATAAAAATTGAAGGAAAAAAAAACTTTTTGACCCCGTTTTTGAAGAGTTTTCAAAGTTTTCTCAACTCGGGAGAGTTTCGTTTACCCCTTCCCTCTCTCTCTCTCTCTCTCTCTCTATATATATATATATATATATATATATATATATATATATAGGGGAAGGATCCTGAGAAAACATCATTTTTTTGTGAGAACTACGTAAACAAATCTTAAAACCTACATAACTTTTTCATACGTTAATACTTTTAAAAAAATTATGCACCAAAAGTCTTAAAATTATATTATCTTTAATCCTATAAAAGTTTTAAAAAACTTAACGCTTTTTATTTTTTTAAATATTTTTTTGTGTGGTGCACATGTGCATCACAAAAAAAAACTCTATACTTTTAGTATGAGTTAATATATTTTTTTTCTTAGTCGCACCATATGTCATATATTTTCGTCATTTTTTTGCGTTTTTATTGAGTGATGCACATGTGCATCATACCAAAAAAAATGCTCATACATGTGATATACATTAATAGATTTAAAAAGAAATAGCACCCTAAATCTTATAGTTGTGTTATCTTTAGATTTAGAGAAAACATAACATTTTATAACTTTTTTTAATTATATGATGCACATGTGCACACGGGAGAAAAAAAACGTTCAGATTTTTTTTTAATATTTTGCTCCAGATTTAAACATAACGTAATTCTAAGACTTTTGGCGCAAATTTTATGAAAAATCGTTAACGTATAAAAATGTTACGTGCGTTTTAATATGTGTTTTCACAGTTTTCACAAAAAGATGTGTTTTCGCAGGATCCTAACCCTATATATATATATATATATATATATATATATATATATATATATATATATATATAGGGAGAGGATCATTTGAGAACTAGTTCGGGTTCGAAGAACTAAAAAGAACTAATCTTAGCCACTAGTTTATACATATGGAAAACCCCCCCATGAATTTGAATGCTCCCCCTTGAAAGGCAAGGCCTAAATTGGTTCTAAAAGTTCACAAAGAAAAAGTTCTCATTTGAACCTAACCCTATATATATATATATATATATATATATATATAGGTGTGAGGTTCATTGTAGACACCCCCATAAGTGTAGACATGTAGACACCCTATTTCACATGTGAAATTACTTTATTTCACATGTGTTTTCACATGTGAAATTTTCTGAACAATGAGAAAAATGAAAAAAAGAAAAAAGAAATTAATCATAACCATTAGATCAAGAAATATGCTAATGGTGAAAAAAGGTGTCTACCTCGTCTACACTTATGGAGGTGTCTACAATGAACTTTTCACTATATATATATATATATATATATATATATATATATATATATATATATATATATATAGGGTTAGGTTCAAATGAGAACTTTTTGTTTTGAGAACTTTTGAGAACTAAATCTCCACCACTAATTTCAGTTGGCGGACACACTCAATTCATGAGAGGGGGTATATGTAAATATAACTAGTGGCTTAAAATGGTTCTCAAAAGTTCTCTCAACCAATTAGTTCTCAAATGATCCTCTCCCTATATATATATATATATATATATATATATATATATATATATATATATATATATATGGAGAGGATCATTTGAGAACCAATTGGGTTTGGAGAACTTTTGAGAGCTATTAAGAGGAACAAGTTATATATAAGGAAATCCCCCTATGAATTTGAATGATTCCCCCTCTGAAAATTAGTGGCTCAGAATGGTTCTAACAGTTCTCAAAGAAAAACAGTCCTTGAACCTAACCCTATATATATATATATATATATATATATATATATATATATATATATATATAGGTGAAAGTTCAAATACAAATTGTTTTTTCCGTGCGAAGGAAGGAGAGACGACACGTGACTTTTCTTTCTAGACACGGAGAGGCATTTTTATCAATTTAATTTTTTTTTAATT
This sequence comes from Deinandra increscens subsp. villosa, assembly GCA_039602395.1. Lineage (NCBI taxonomy): Eukaryota > Viridiplantae > Streptophyta > Magnoliopsida > Asterales > Asteraceae > Deinandra > Deinandra increscens. The sequence goes on along the minus strand of JBCNJP010010032.1, from coordinate 21,949 downwards.
AAAATAGATGGTAGATTACGTCACATCGTTTGTTTTTAACTACGTATCTTTTGCGTGATTGTTGTAAGGTGTTTTATATCGAGTTTCTTCATGCGTCAAAATAGAAACAACATGCGTGATTATAGAAAGTCAATTTTTTAATTTTTTAACTTATGTTCATGTTTTTTTTCTTTTTGTAAGAGTTTTTCTGTTTGCGTTATTTATTTAATAATTGCGCAATTTTATTTTTTTGTATTTTTTGTTTTTACTGTTTTGCGTGAATATTTTATTTTTGTGTTTTTAATTATATGTTGTTGTGTGGTTGTTGTAACCTTAATTTTTATGAATTTCTTCATGCGTGAAAATACAAGTAACATGCGTGATAATAGAATCTCAAATTTTTAAACTTATGTTCATGTATTTTTAGCGGGAGTCACACACAATTATAATGTGCGTGATAATGGTGTATTTTATTGTTACACTTGCGTATTTTTAAGGTTGATATTGTTTTTTTTGCAGAATCATTGATAATGTTTAAGTAGTTTTGTTTTAGTTTTTTTTACTAGAGTTTTATGTGTTTGCGTGATTATTTTAATATGTGCGTAATTTGATATTTGTATTAACGTTTTTTAATAATTCCGTAATTTTATCTTTTGCGTGATTAGTTTATAGTTTGCGTAATTTTAAATCAAATTATTTTTTCTATATTACTCGTTGGTTTTTTTTAATAATCATTTTTTGACGTGTTTTTGGATTTTTTATAATGTGCATAAATTAAAGTAAACATAAACCAACATAAATGAAGTATAAAATGAAGAAATACAAAAATTATTATTATTATTATTTGATAATAGGATAACATTTTACTGATAAGCTTGTAAAAAAGACTTCCTTTTTTAACTCAAGAGAGGCACTCATAGCCTCAAGTATTTTGTTTATTGTTTCCATCTGCTCAATATCCGTTTTGTCCTGTTCTATCATGAACAAACGGACAATGTCATTAAGTGAATTCGTTGGCAGACTGCTTATCTTCTGCGCGATTTCGTCCCTGGCTTGCGTGTTTTCTTTGAGGCTTTCGAAATTTTATTCGAGGACGTCTATGAACAGTTTCTCCTTGTTGTACTCCAGCATTATTTGCAGAGTTAATTTCTCCTTGTTGTACTCCAGCATTATTTGCCGAGTTAGTTTCTCTTTGAGCATTATCAGCATTATTTTTATATCAAATATGCGTAATTATATGTATAAAAAGTAAGGGTGCGTTATTTATTTAAATACATGCGTTTTTATTAAAGTGTAAGCCAGTTAGGTTGTGTTTTGTGAGGTTTTAAAGTGGATGCGTGATTTTATGTATAAAAAGTAAGGGTGCGTTATTTATTTGAATACATGCGTTTTTTTATTAAAGTGTAAGACAATTAAGTTTGTGTTTTTGTGAGTTTTTTAAAGTGTATGCGTGATTTTTATTTCAAATATGCGTTATTTGTTTAAAGGTTAAAAGTTGCGTTGTTTTTTGTTTGATGCGTAAATATTTTTGCGTATGCGTGTTTCATTTAAAGTTGAAAAGACTTTGATACCCCTTTTAATGACTCAGCGTCTTTTTTTTTAAAATTAATTAAGCGTGTTTCATTTTAGCGCCGTCAGATAAAAAAAAGCCCGCATATGAGCAGCCGAGATCCTTTCGCACACTTCGCACGGAAAACGTCCTTTGTACAATAACTTTGCCCTATATATATATATATATATATATATATATATATATATGGGGAAGGATCAAATAAAAACAAGATATTATTGCGAAAACAAGAAAACAAATATTAAAACCTCTATAACTTCCTCATACGATAATATTTTTTAAAAAATTTTGCACCAAAAGTCTCTAAAATTATGTCACCTTTAATTCTGGGGAAAAAAAATTAAAAATATAAAATTTCGTGATTTTTTTTATTATTGCACATGTGCAATAATACGTATTAATTATATTACACATGTGCAATATTAACAAAAAAACGTTATTTTTTTTTTATTTTATTCCAGAATTAAAGATAACAGAATTATAAGATCTATGGACAATTTTTTATCAAAAATATTAACATATGAAAAAGCTATAGAGCTTTTATATTATTGCACATGTGCAATAATAAATTTTTATTGCACATGTGCAATAATAAAAAAATAAAAAAAACGTTGAATTTTTTTTAATTTTCTCCAGAATTAGAGATAACAGAATTATAAGATTTATGGTGCAATTTTTTATAAAAAATTTTAACATATGAAAAAAGTTATAAAGGTTTTAATATTATTGCATATGTGCAATAATAATAATAATAAAAATTATTGCACCTCTGCAATAATAATTTTTAAAAAAATTTGATTATTTTTTAAATTTTTTCCCATAACTAAAGATAACATAATTTTAAGGATTTTGGTGCAAAATTTTTATAAAAATATTAACGTATGAAAAAGTTATAGAGGTTTTAATATTTGTTTTCGTGTTTTCGCAATAAAAGTTGTTTTCACATGATCCTTTCCTATATATATATATATATATATATATATATATATATATAAATCTGATTATCTTAAATATATATACATATTTATATGTTATATACTTTTTATTATCCAAACACAATTCCACACACACTTTAGTCATACGAAAATTGAATGTAGGTTTACTTCTTTAACAGGTTATTATATATTGATTTGAGATAGATACATAGACAAACTTAAAATCATATGTTACGATATAAAACTTTGCACTTAAAATATCATTTTATACTACCGAAAGAAATATTTTTAATTTCCTCCACCTCCAACACCGCTACCTGTGCCCACCCCACCACCGCTGCCACCGCCCACTCCTACTCCAACACCAATGCCTACCCCTACTCCCACTCCACCACCATGACCACCACCAAGTCCATCTCCACTTCCCAACCCTCCACCAAGTCCACCTCCACCACCACCAAGCCCAGATCCACCACCTAGACCATTACCACCGCCTCCTCCAATGTCCCCTACACCTCCTCCACCTACACCACCTCCGACACCAAACCCTCCACCTTGACCTGAACCTCCACCTATACCACCACCTCCGCCGCTACCTCCACCCCCACCACCACCTCCACCTACACCTCCTGCACCACCACCAACCCCTCCACCGGCTCCAAATCCACCTCCGCTTCCTGAACCTCCACCTATACCACCTCCTCCACCGCTACCTCCACCGCCACCAACTCCAACCCCTCCTGCACCACCACCGCCAACTCCTCCGCCGGCTCCAAACCCACCACCGCTTCCTGACCCTCCGCCTAAACCACCACCTCCACCACTTCCTCCTCCACCACCTCCGCCAATGCCACCACCTCCTGCACCACCACCAACTCCACCTCCAGCTCCAAAACCACCACCCTTACCTGAGCCTCCCCCTAAACCCCCACCACCTCCTCCCCCACCACCTCCACCAATACCACCACCTCCTTCACCACCGCCTACTCCACCTCCGGCACCAAACCCACCTCCCTTACCTGAACCGCCCCCCAAATCACCACCTCCACCACTTCCTCCTCCACCACCTCCACTAATTCCACCACCTCCAGCACCACCACCTACTCCACCTCCAAACCCACCACCCTTACCCGAGCCTCCCCCTAAACCACCACCTCCACCACTCCCTCCACCCCCACCACCACCAATGCCACCACCTCCTGCACCACCACCCACTCCACTTCCAGCGCCAAACCCACCACCTTTACCCGACCCTCCACCTAAACCACCACCTCCCCCACTTCCACCACCACCTCCTCCACCAATGCCACCACCTCCTGCACCACCACCTACTCCACCTCCAACTCCGAATCCACCACCCTTACCTGACCCTCCCCCCAAACCACCACCTCCACCACTTCCTCCTCCACCGCCTCCACCAATGCCACCACCACCTACTCCACCTCCAAACCCACCACCTTGACCCGAACCCCCTCCACCACCTAATCTGCCTCCTGAACCCCCACCTAACCTTCCTCCTCCACCTCCACCAAATCCGCCACCTCCACCAAATCCACCACCTCGTGAACCACCAAAGCGTCCACACCCTCTCCGGCGAAATCGACATTCGTCACGACCCCATCCCGTAGTCTCCATTCTTTCTTCTCCATGGGTACTTACGCTCATGTGAAACACAATGTTGATTACAAGAAGCAATGTACAAAGCCATTTATGAGATAGCTCCATAAATCTATATGCCTCACTCTGTCACTAAAACTTACTATTTTGATGTATAAAATGTCTCAGAAAGTTGGATTATATAGACATGTATCCACTTGCATGAAACTATGTAGCAATAAATGCGTGCATTAGGTTTAGGTTTGATTTATTGTATGCCAACGCGTTGAGCCGTTGGGGATATCCCAACTGTCAAAATGGACTCTGACTTCTCAATACTTAAACTCCTCAACATCATATCGTATATGTTCAACCCATATATTGATTTTTATACCAACTTTAAACTCATCCGGGATCATCAATTATCGCTTCACATTTCTATACACACTTTTACATATATATTCACAATTTAGTGTCTTGTTGTATTAGAAGACATAAGTCTACAGAAAATTTTAATAATATTTAATTGAAAATGTACGTAAAGTTCAACGTATTTACTTTAAATTATTCCATTTTTAATTTCTCATTTACATAAAAATCTTGTTAATTTTAATTCACTTTTGTAATTTTAATTCACTTTTGTAATTTTAATTCTTAATATTATATTAAATGGGTTTGTAGAACTATGTATATATTCACACATACAAACTAATGGGTTGTAAGCATGCGTGATTGGTAGGAACACAACGTACTAATACACACTGATAATACGTTTCAACAATTAATTGTTGAACTATCATATAGATCTAAAGGTTTAATATATGAAAATTTATATTTATAGGGGTTGGATCAAGTAATAAGGTGATTTCGCAAACTTAACATTTACACAATTAAAAAATAAGAGTAAGAGCATTTAGTCTCTAAAATAACGTAGTACAAATAATGTTATCTTAACGTAAAACTGTATAAAATCTAGAACATTTTTAATTCAAACCAACCCATGTATCATAACGTAAAATAGTATATATATATATATATATATATATATATATATAAAATTCAGTACATTTTTATGCAAACTAGCACATTACCTTAACGTAAAACAATACAAATAAGGTTGCATTAACGTAAAACGATACATATCTAAAATCTTGAATATTTTTAATGCAAACCAACCCAATTAACTTAATGTAAAACAGTATGCACACACACACACACACACACACACACATATATATATATATATATATATATATATAATATTCTGTACATTTTTTATGCAAACTAGCACATTATCTTAACGTAAAGTAGTACATATAAGGTTGCATAACGTAAAACAATACATGTATAAAATCCAGAACATTTTTAATGCAAACCAACCCAATTATCTTAACGTAAAACATTACAAATAAGGTTGCATTAACCTAAAACAATACTTGTATAAAATCCAGAACATTTTAATGCAAATCAACCAATGATCATAACATAAAACATATAATAATATATATATATATATATATATATATATGTATACATGTATATAAAATTCGGTACATTTTCTATGCAAAACTAGGACATTATCTTAATGTAAAACAGTACAAATAAGGTTGCATATATGTAAAACTATACATGTATAAAATCCAGAACATTTTTAACGCAAACCAACCTAATTATCTAACGTAAAACAATACACACACACACACACATATATATATATATATATTATATATATATATAGTTCGGTACATATTTTATGCAAACTAGCATATTGTATATATATACAATACACAAACTTACTAATGTATTCGTGCCCATATACAAAAATAACATTAAAAATAGTTTATGCTATATATTTGATGTTCCAAAAATTGTCATTGTTACTTTCCAGCCCACGTGGTTGTGTCAAGCTTATTTAACCAGATTTTCTCAAGTTCGAAACAAGGGAATAGCAACCAGTTTTTCCTCCTTTTTCCCAAAACTTATTCGAATTTTGCCTTCAATTTTAATTCTTCTGGTTACGCCCTCAATTGGGCCTAGGCCCACTTCCCATTCATGATGTATTCTTTCTTTTGTTCACGAGAAACAAATTAATCAATTTTGCTAAAAAAAACTGAATCTATATATATATTTTGTTTACATCGAATTACAATATCTTCCTTTAGTGCTCAGTTGGTTATTTCAGTTTTCTTATGTTTCAAAAAACGCCAGTTCGATTTGATTGCTATAGTTGTGGTGCACCAGGGATTCCAATTGTTGTCGATGTACTTTGAACATGATTTGAAGCTCAAAGTACAACCAAAGTTTGCTTGCATTGTCTATTCACTGCCTTCGTCTTCACTTCTCCTCTAGTACCCACCTAATTTTGTCTTCAGTGTATTTACTAATTTCTTCTACAATATGATTTGATTTTGGAAGTTTTTAGGAGTTATATGTGAAGTTAATCCCTAAAGAGGAACTGGATGTTTATGATATTATGGAAAGTGTAACCCAGTTACTTTGTAATTGAATGTATTTTTCATCTTTATATTGTCCATAGTAAATTAACTTAAGTAAACGTAATGGTTTGTTTTCCTTACAATTTAGTTTGTGATTCATGAAGCCTGCTAATCATTGTTAGATTTAGGTGTTTTCGGGTTTTGATTCTATTCTGCTTACGAATAGGATTTTAGGTTTGCTTGAAAGGTGTTTAATAAAATGTCCCTATTGTATCTTCTTGAAGACTAAAATCCTCTATTGATGTTTGATGTAATGTTCTTTTGTATCTTTTTGTTTTCTTTTCTTTTGGGTTTAGTTCTTAAGTCTTACAGATAGGATGTTAGTTACGGGTTCTTTAGGTGCCCTTAATAAATTAATGTATTGTAATTCCTTTGCTTGATGATTGTGATCCATTACAACAACTATTATTTTGGTTAAATAAGTAATGTAATGGACAAGTGAAATACCATGTTGAATACATCCGTATAGTAAATTGCACACGTGAAGGAATTAGAAATTTGGTGCTCTTTTTAGAGGGCAATAACTGAAAATTTAGTGCTACTCTTGGAGAGATTTAATGAATCGGAATCGTATATGCATTTGAAATAGAGAGATTGGATATTCAGGGCAATTTTTAGAGGGATTTTGAAATAGATGTAGTATATATTCATATATCTATGCAAAAGGTTGTGTTTTGGTCATATGAATGTCGGTAAGTTTAGGTGTTATAGTATGCCTTTTACAATAATTCATTGTATGTTAATGTTTGATATATTGGTTCCAAATTATGATTTTTTTTAATAAATTAAACTCCCATGACTTGACATCTATGAAAAAGTATCGTGCCTAGTTTCCAATAGATTCATTAAAATTATACATCTCAGATATGACATGTCTAACCGCTGCAACGCGCGATTAACCTCTAGTTATCTTTACGTAAAACAGTATCAAATAATATTGTCTTAACGTAAACTAATATATTTTTGTTATGCAAACTAGCATATTATATCTTTATTTTAATTTTGATATTAATTACTTATTCAGTTATTTTTGTTAATTTAAAAAATATAATGGACAAATACGATTTTGCCCTTCAAAAACTTATTTATTTATTTTTAAATAAAGAATATGTTTGTAAATATATTATAGATATAAATATAATAATTAAAAAATTTGGAAGGAAAGTGTTATAATTGGTTGGATGTGGATAAGAAATGTATAGATATATATCCGTGCATTTAAGGGGATGTTGTATACTTGTATTTGCTTTTATATCTGCCATGTGCTATGGAAGACTTCTTCTATCTTTTCTTATTAACTCTTTTGTATTTGTATTATATTTGTATATATGGAGACCAATCCTTCTTCTACTTAATAACCAACATTTTTGCACTTAATCAATGTCAACATCACATAAGTCGAACACGTCATGTGTTAGTTTTAGCCTCCACAGAAAGTTTGGAAATAAAAACATGGATGTGTTGTCAAATCCGAACACGCCACGTGTTAGTTTTTCTGGCTGAGCCTACCTCTTCCAGCCGAGTTAGCATGGCTATTTTAACCGGCTTAGCTGAACCAAAAAAAAAAAAAAAAAATCAGACTTCAGCCTTTATCCTTCATCCTGTGATTCCAATGAATTTTTTTCGTTATTTTCTTACAATTAGGTTGAATAGTATTTCAAGTTTGGGTTCTTATGGTTCTTTATACATGGAATAGAATCTAAAATCAGGGGTTTTCTCAAATGTAGAAGATACAAGAGTGTCGGTGCAATGATCAAACCAAGAATCATCAATGGTGATAATTTTTGCATCTCAGTCACATAAATGAGTGTTGACTGATTCAAGGGTTAAAGTCAACTTGGTTAAATGCATTTGAGCTACCAATCGGGAAAGTTGGTATCAAACTTCATATGAACTTTTATTGGCTTCATAATGAGCCTTTTGAACCCAAAAGAAAGTTAAAAGTTATCGACGGATCATGGTCATGTAACAAATCATGTGACGTACTAGATCGTTTTTGTCATTATGAAACACATGAGAAAAAGTCGCTTTTAACATGTTATAAATCTAGATTAACAGTTCCTATAGACAAGGTTCATACACTTAATTTGTCGTTCTCACTTCTCAGTTGTTGCAATCCATTACTCAACATGGTGTAGAGGGATGGATAGGAATACATTTTCTCAATAAGAGCATAAAAATATCTTTATTTTTAAAAGATTATCTTGATTTATGTACTGACTTAATTATTTGGCGAGTAGAAAGATGTAATGATACCACCAGTCTTTTGATCGAGTGGTATTGGTGATGAGGGTATTACGTCTGGACTGAGAGGTCACGAGTTTGATACTCGAGTCAGACAGATTTTCCATCCGACCGTTCGTGGAGGTGATTTTTTCTTGAGAACTGGCTCAACGAGTCAACGGTGTAAATAATGCTTAGTTGATCCTTCAAAAAAAGAAAAAAAAAGATGAAATAATATTCTTCACTTTTCCGGTCAGGAGAACACAATTGAATGTTTTATTGAACTCATATACCGATTATTATGTTATTCGATTATTCTAACTATAAATACGTTTTATCTAAAGACTTAAAAGAAAAAGAAATTACTATCACATTACTATATATACAAAGTCTAACGTCATTTGCTATAGTAATATTTGTTATCACGTGGCATTGTCACATGTAATATTACATATTAATAGATAATTATTACTATATCAATTCAAATCAATCTGAATTATTGTAAATATATTATGTTTAGATACAGATCAAATCAAATCTCCTTTAGAATAGGTCAAATGTAAATCTATATATATTGCGGATGTTTTGTGAATGAGAAGACAAGCAAATTAGTATATTCTTATATGCTATCACGCCATATTTTCTCTCTGGCTTCCCCACTTACGACTTTTACTCCTCCGATCCAACCTTTCCTTCTCTTCACCATACTACCATGGATCTCACAAACTCCATCCTGCAATCACCGTTACGAACATTCGTAACTTCATTCTCCTTACCTTAGAGGTGGGAACCCCAGAAGTATACCTCATAGGCATAACTATTCAAAATCCAATGCACGGCATTCGATGTTACTAATCACCTCCTTTTCGCCACTCAACCACTGCCACCAACACCCGCTACTACCGCTGACAAAGCAACCGCATCTACCTCCCCTATGACCGTCGAATTGTCGTCTCGCATTGACACCCGTGTATGTCACACCCCCAAAAATCCCACGCGCTGCACAACGCGCCGCAGGCAGTCCGACAAACCAGGATCGAACACATTAGCCATACGAACAGTCTATATGCAATGTAAAAGTAAAACCAAAGTAAATGCGTTTTTAAATGCGGAGAGTAAACGGCAAAAGTTGTAATAATTGTTCAAGCGCCAAAACATGCGCAAACCAAAAGTTAATGAGTTTGAAAAATATTAAAGTCTATGATGCATGCATGACAATAATAATCCTTATGTGGTGCATCCTAGCTCGTGGCAGACAATCCAGTTTAGCGACCTGAGAAATAACATGCTAAATAGTGTCAACACAAAGGTTGGTGAGTTCACAGTGTTTAATCAGTTCATCAGTTTAACAGTTCAGTAAAATCCAGATAATATATCAATAGCTAGCCAGGCTATTTTCAAGAAATCAGTGCACGTTTGACTAGTTAAACTAGCTATCCAGCTACTGAAGCTCGACAAGTTCAATTGTGCCTCGTTAAGAGTAAGAAGTTTATAACACCCGTTCGATATCCAATCGTGCCAGAGCGACTGACCCGGGTGGGGCTGTCAAACCCAGTAGATCTACTAAATACGTTACCCGCTGATGTCACATTGACAGTAACTATAAAGTGAGGGCTTTATCATAAGTGTGCCACTATCATTCAGGTGATATATCTAACAGTTCAAGTGTTTGCATGTTAATCTCCCCCAACAGGATTAAAATAAGTCAAAGGGCAGTGAAACTCACCTTAGGTTGCTCAGCAAAGTTTCCAGATAAAACAGTTAATTCAAGTAGCAAGAACGAGTCTTGTGCAAACAATCAATCACCTAACGAGCATACGGGTATAAGTGTGTGTTCTAAACTATTAAATCTAACGTAAACGACATAAATGAATGATCGTGAAGTGCGAGAATCAGTCGAGGATGGCACGTGTGCCAAAATCCGAGCGATTATCGAAGTAACGCGAGAAAATCCAATATATAACTTTAATATATATTTTCTAAGTTTAAGGATCATCAAAAATAAATACATATATAATATATATATTTAACTAAATGTTCAAGTGACGTTAATAATAAAGTTTCAACAAGTTATAAATATATATATATACATAAATATGTTAAATTTCAATGTTTTGAATGTTTATTTTGAAAATGTACTATAATTTATAGTGAATCATAAATCAAACCGAGTATTTTATGCTTCTAGTCCAAAACGACGTTTTTAAATAGTTTTCTAAAACATTATATGGTTTACACCAAGATCACTTCGTTTCAAGCCAACTTCATGTATATATATATTTATAATAATCTACACAATTTATATATATACAAGTGGGTCGACCCGCGCGCTGCCGCGGAGCCGACCCGTTTAAAAATGACGATTAGGGAAGCTATAAGCCGAACCGTGGGTCGATTATATCACTAAAGAGTGAACTCATAAAAATCAAAGCAAACGGAAAAAGTTTACAAAGGCATTCACAATTCAGAATCATGCATAACCTCATATATATGTTTACATGATGGAAAAAGTTTACAAAGGCACTCACAATTAAGAATCATACATAACCTCATATGTTTACATAATGAGGTTCAAAATACTCCTTATTTTAATAGACATTAAGACCAACATCCCCTGACGCGTTAAAAATTCCTATTGTACATGAAAAAATAGTGTCATCTAAAAACCTCAAAATGGGTACACCAAAACAAAAACGATGGAGCCAAGGTGACTGGAAAGAAAACAGAGAGTGTTCACCTGTGAAAGAAAGCACCACAAAGGAACCGTCGCGGCTTGAGAACGTAGCAACAACGTCGTTGCAAAAGAGAGAGGCCTCTTAACCGAAGCCCTTCAAGCCCTACCCGCCTGCAACGAAACAACAGAAACATGGTACACATGAAACAGGTTCATATTTCACGGATCAAAAGGCAAATTGAAAAGCATACAACGATTCGTTGCTATTTCAGAAATCAAACCTACCTCTGGGAAGAAACAAATCACTTGTGAACTAATGTTCTAATTTTGTTTGGATTTGGTCTTGCAACCTACAAAACAGAAACAAAAGGGAACAAAAATCAATTAGAGACCACAATGCCAAGTTCGTTTAGAAGTCGGTAATCAAGAATTTACTGGTTTTTATAGAAATGATTAAACCACATAAGTTTTAGACAATTGAGAGTCTTAAATATCAACACAATTACCTAATTGATACAATTAAACCCATCAAACTTTTATTAGGTGAAGGTTTTCACCTTTTAGAAACTTTCTATATAAAATTGTTTCAAAGTTTTAATTTTAAAATACGTACTCAGATCTTAAGTTGCTTTCTTCTACACACTCAGATGAATCCCATATCGTAAGCCTAAATCCACAATTTTTTTGTAGCAATCATGATCAAATATAGAAAGAAAAAAAATATATATGAACACCACAAAATAACTAATCTGAACACCACAAAATCATCTCAAATTGAAAATCAACTGACCGTGTAATCACGACCTCCACCGGCTATAAAACACGTCTCCTTCTAAATTAAGTAATTATCATCACTTTTAGTTTGCAAAACCATGAAAGCCGAAACCAATAGCACAGCTAAATTTATAACAATTTTTATAGCATCTAGAAATCAAAGGATTCAACATCACAGGTTCTCTTTGAAAAGAGTAGTACATGCATTTGTATATCTGAAACTCAGATCATGACCATTGAAGTGTTGTTGTTGATTCGGTCGATGTTCTGCGATTTGCCCTCCATTTTAAAATGCATCTATAATAAATATGGTGCTTCAACTGATGATCAACATTTGTATTCTTTGGAAATTGAAAGATTGTTTAGTGAAAGTTTATTTAGTGGGTGTCAGGTGTTTAACTGGGGTTTAATTCCTTACACGACGTTATCCTGATATGAATTATAGGATTAACTAGGGGCATCGGTCTAATGAAAAAAAAAACTCATTATTTTAGTTAGTTTATTTCAACTCATTAACTAATTCATTATGGGATTGATTGTTTTCCATTTCAATCAAAACAATTTATTAGGAACGTTTAGAAGATTATAGATCTAAAATGAACTTTTTTATCTAGAAAGGATAAAAAATTTTTGATCAAACCACGTATCCTTTAACAGATTTATTACTAGTCTCATTCAAATTTTCAAATTGAAATTAGGTGTATTTTTTCTCAAGTTTGACTAAAAAAAGACTCAATTTCTTAGGCAAAAGTTTACAATCCTTTGAGGTATTTTATTTTATTACAGGTAAATAAAGTATAGAATGAGTAAAATCATGGTTTATTATGTTTGATTTAACAGATTCTAAAGATATAACTTTAAGAGATAAACAACGAGAACTAAAAGTTCCAAACAAAAAATTTTTTTCTTGTTATTTCGAGTAATTTTTGATCCAATTTTAACGGATCTTTTACATATCTATAATTTATTTTTTATGAAGAGAATCTTATTTAGATAAAAAATAGATAATGAATTAAGAAAAAAGAATTCATTTTGAACAATAGATGTCTTTCACATCCAACTATAATTATAATAATGAGTAACTTTTAAATGGCAGTTCCAAAAAAACGTACTTCGATATCAAAAAAGCGTATTCGTAAAAATATTTGGAAAAGAAAAGGATATGCGGCGGCGTTAAAAGCTTTGTCATTAGGGAAATCTCTTTCTACCGGGAATTCTAAAAGTTTTTTTGTACGACAAACAAATAAGTCCTAAAATATCGGAATAATCAGAATGTATTTGACTCAAAAAATGGGCTTAGTAATTTGTTAATATAAAAGTTAATATAAAAGTTAATATAAAATGAATAATTGGCAGTCCCTAGTCTAATCAATTTGAAATAGACCCTTAATTTTATAAAAGAATTCTTCTGTTTTCTGAATTCTAAAAAAAAAGAATAAAGAAAAAAAGACAAAAATTTTTATTTCTTTCTTTTTTTGAGTATATTTTCACTCAAATTTTGGTGGTGGGGAGTCTTATTTTCCCCATCGACCTTTACAATAATGAACAATTTTTCTTTTTCTCGGTAAGGCCGGATATAATATTTTTAGTTCATAGTTCAAATTAATGAAGTGTTGAAACTAATTGATTCCATGTTCAAAATTTTTGGATCGCTTTCTTACTTATTCATTTATTTACTATATGGAATGAGTTTTCTATATATATCTAATTTTCAGCCCAATCAATAAAAGAACTTAATTGTTGCAATATTATATACAAAAAATGTGTCAATTTGGAGTAATCCAAAATAGACATATTTAAAATTCATGTATAACATTGATTGATTTTTTTTTCAAATTGATGAAATCAGATAAACCAGAAATAATGACAATAAATGTAAAAAATGAAACTAATGAACCTTCAAATTGACTTTTGAACTCATTTTTTTCTCAATTTGAATCTTTACTAAAAAACTGATTTGATTGAATTGACTTGTTCAATCTCGACGATTGAATAAAAATAGGCTATTATTAGTTCGAGCAAGCCGCTATGGTGAAATCGGTAGACACGCTGCTCTTAGGAAGCAGTGCTAGAGCATCTCGGTTCGAGTCCGAGTGGCGGCATGCCATCTTATAAAAGAGATCCAATAGATCCTATAATAAAAATAAATAAACTTCCCCATTTCTATTTCTTAATTAATATTAATATAGGGGATTCCCTCCCTTTTTTCATTTTTATGATATTTTCAACTTTAGAGCATATATTAACTCATATTTCTTTTTCTATTGTTTCAATTGTAATTACACTTCATTTAATAACCTTATTGGGCAATGAAATCATAAAACCATATGATTCGTCAGAAAAGGGGATGATAGCTACTTTTTTATGTCTAACAGGATTATTAATCACTCGTTGGATTTATTCAGGCCATTTCCCACTAAGTGATTTATATGAATCATTCATTTTTCTTTCATGGTGTTTCTCCCTTATTCATATAGTGCCGTATTTCAAAAAAAGAAAAAATTATTTAACCACAATAACTGCCTCAAGTACTATTTTTACCCAAGGCTTTGCTACTTCGGGTCTTTTAAATGAAATACACAAACCCACAATATTAGTACCTGCTCTACAATCGGAGTGGTTAATAATGCACGTAAGTATGATGATATTGAGCTATGCGGCTCTTCTTTGTGGATCATTATTATCAGTAGCACTTCTAGTCATTACATTTAGAAATATTTTTTATAGTTCTAAAAGTAATAATTTATTAAAATTAAATGAGTCATTTTCATTTGGTGAAATCCAATACAAGAATGAAAGAAACAATATTTTTCAAAAAAATTCTTTTTTTTCTGATAATAATTATTACAAGGCCCAATTTATTCAACAATTGGATTATTGGAGTTATCGTGTGATTAGCCTAGGATTTATCTTTTTAACCATAGGTATTCTTTCAGGAGCAGTATGGGCTAATGAAGCATGGGGATCATATTGGAGTTGGGATCCAAAGGAAACTTGGGCCTTTATTACTTGGATCGTATTCGCAATTTATTTGCATATTCGAACAAAGAAAAATTTGCAGGGAGCAAATTCCGCAATTGTGGCGACTCTAGGCTTTCTTATAATATGGATATGCTATTTTGGGGTCAATCTATTAGGAATAGGGTTACATAGTTATGGTTCATTTACGTTAACCTCTAGTTAAATTCAATAAAAGTTATTAAGAATACAAACAGAATGCAATACGGTGTATATAAAACATCTTGTATCAACCGGCGAGAACCATGTGAATCATGTAGTATAGTGATTCACGCGGTTCTCGCAAAGACCAAGTATATTGGGTAAAAATTTAAATTCATATTTTGTTTTTACTTTATTTAAAATTTAATAGAATAAAAATCCTTCTTTTTTTTCATTAGCCAACCAACTCTTAAAAATCATAGGGGTTTTTTCTTAAAGAAAACTATCTATAAAAATAATTAGATAGAATACCTTCAACCTTGTCAACTGATAGTGAAAGAACAAAATCGGGGTACATACCAATACCTATTACAGGTAGAAAAATGGAGATGGAAACAAATAACTCGCGCGGTCCAGAATCAAAAACATAAGAATTTGGAGTATTAAATAACTTGTATCCATAGAACATCTGGCGTAACATAGATAATAAATAAATAGGAGTTAATATAATTCCAATTGCCATTATAAAAGTGATGGCTATTTTGGGCATTAAAAGATATTTTTGGCTGGTAATTATTCCTAAAAATACTATCACTTCTGCAACAAAACCACTCATACCCGGTAATGCAAGGGAAGCCATGGAAAAGCTACTGAACATCGTAAATATTTTTGGCATGGGGATAGCTACTCCGCCCATTTCATCGAGATAAACAAGACGTATTCTATCATAACTCGTTCCTGCCAAGAAAAAAAGTGCAGCACCAATAAAGCCATGCGAGATTATTTGTAAAATAGCTCCATTGAGTCCCGTATCAGTTATCGAAGCAATTCCTATAAGTATGAAACCCATATGAGATACCGAGGAATAGGCTATTCTTTTTTTTAAATTACGTTGGCCGGGAGATGTTGAAGCTGCATAGATTATTTGTATTGTGCCTACTATCATCAACCAAGGAGAAAATATAGAATGAGCGTGTGGTAATAATTCCATATTAATCCGAATCAATCCATACGCTCCCATTTTTAATAAAATTCCGGCTAGAAGCATACAAGTACTGTAATGCGCCTCTCCGTGGGTATCTGGTAACCATGTATGTAGGGGTAGAATCGGCAATTTGACAGCAAAAGCAATAAAAAATCCAATATAGAATATGATTTCCAAAGCCACAGGATACGACTGATTAACTAATGTTTCAAAATTTAATGTCGGTTCATTAGAACCATATAAACCGACGCCCAGAACTCCCATTAAGAGAAAAATGGAACCCCCCGCTGTGTACAAAATAAATTTTGTGGCTGAGTAGAGACGTTTCTTTCCTCCCCACATGGATAGAAGTAGATAAACTGGAATTAATTCTAATTCCCACATGATGAAAAAAAGTAAAAGGTCCCGAGAAGAAAATGATCCTATTTGACCACTATACATTGCTAACATCAAGAAATGGAATAATCGAGAATCCCGAGTAACAGGCCAGGCCGCTAATGTAGCTAAAGTAGTGATAAATCCTGTTAATAAAACGGGTCCTATAGACAGTCCATCTATTCCTAATTTCCAACGGAAATCAAAAAAATCGATCCATTTATAGTCCTCTACTAGTTGGATTAATGGATCGTCCAATTGGAAATGATAACAGAATGCATAGGTTGTTAGAAGAAGTTCTAACATGCATATACATATAGTATACCACCTAATTACCCTATTTCCTTTATGGGGAAGAAAGAAAATTAAGGAACCTGCAAATATTGGTAAAACTACAATTATTGTTAACCAAGGAAATTTGTTCGTGGTAAAGACAAGATACACTTGGACCAGAAAAACCTGTGCTCAAAAATATCTTATTTTGGGGCACAGGTTTTGGCGGTAAAAAAAAAATGGACTCAAGTAGGGGTTTATGTAATGTATTAATAAGCTATACCCATGCTGCGGGTTGTTTCATGCCATAAATAAACTCGAACACTCAAGAAATCTGTTGGGCAGGCGGATTCACATCTCTTACAACCGACACAATCCTCTGTTCTTGGAGCAGAAGCTATTTGTTTGGCTTTACACCCGTCCCAAGGTATCATTTCTAATACATCCGTAGGACAGGCTCGGACACATTGAGTACACCCGATACATGTATCATAAATCTTTACTGAATGCGACATTGGATCTATCCATTTTTGAACGCGATAAAGTTTCAATCTAGTAAATTGATAAATGAATTATATTAGTACTAGATGAATCGATGAGTTCCCCGAGTTTTTTTTAATCTATTTCTGGATTGAAAGTGCCAAAATACTTTGATTTCTTATCTTTGTGATAACATGATCATATCTTACGTGGCAGACATGCTAATTTGAATTAATTTATGAAAATCATAAATTATATGATAATATTACTTATTCAATAAATTCGATTGATTTATACGAGTTGATTTTCTGTTACGATAAATTGATGAAACAATAGCGAGTCCAATAGCGGCTTCAGCAGCTGCAATAGCTATAACAAAAATCGAAAAAATGGCTCCTTTTAATTGACGACTATCAAAAAAATCAGAAAATGTTACAAAATTTAGATTAACCGCATTTAATATAAGTTCAAGACACATAAGAGCCCTAACCATATTTCGACTTGTAATCAATCCATATAGACCGACAGAAAATAAATAGGCACTCAAAACAAGTACATGTTCGAGCATCATTAACCAACTCCTTATCAATCTCGATTCATTTCAATATGAACAACAATTTAACCAATTGGATTGACTAGAATATAACGAGTAATGGAATAAAGGAATATATTGGGAATAGATCGAACTAATAAAGAATTTCTATTTTATATACAAAGTCAACTAGAAAAAAGGAAATATATGTGATAGCTCATAACAAGGTTTTTCCTGTTCTAAAGAGTTATTATTGACGAGCTACAGCAATTGCGCCAATTAACGCAACTAAAAGAATTATTGAAATAAATTCAAACGGAATAAAAAAATCTGTTGATAAATGAATCCCAATTTGTTGACTATTACTTATCAGATCTTGCTCTATAATCTGGTTTGCTTTTGTAGTCCAAATAATCCCGTACCATGACGTATCTAGAATAGTAGTAATTAGTGAAACAAAAATACTTGTACAGACCGCGGAAGTTACTCCATCTCCCACGGTCCAAAGACGGAAATCTTTGGAATATTCTGAACCATTTATGAACATCACAGCAAAAATGATTAAAACATTTATGGCTCCTACGTAAATAAGGAGCTGCGCAGCAGCTACAAAATGGGAGTTCGATAGAATATAGAATAACGATATACAAACAAAAACCAATCCCAAAGAAAAGGCAGAATAAATGGGATTGGCAAGTAATACTACTCCCAGACCCCCTAATATAAGACCCAATCCCAGAAAGACTAAAAGAAAATCATGTATTAGTCCAGGTAAATCCATTATATATAAAATAAGAGATAAATAAATCAAAATATTGCATAACTTTATTGACCCGGGCAGGAAAAAAGAAGTAACTCTACTTTTTATAATAGTTCTTAATTATTCAATTTGAAAAATTCAATTTTCATGGATATCGATTGACGTAGATATAGATATTGGCCTAATCTCTCGAAAGAGTAATTTGAGTCTATATATTTTCATAAATATGGACTATAGAAAAGAAATCTATTTTTAATATGAATATAAATTCAATATGAATATAAATTCAAACACAATTATTGCCCCCTAATCAATATAATTATGAATATAATTGTAGTTATTCACCAAACAAAAACCTTCATTCTTTTAGATCAAACTTTTAGATCAAAATGAGTTCTTAAGTTTTTATTTCAGGCAAATTTAAAATTGTTCGAATTGTGTAATCGTCAATAATTGACATTGGTAACCGACCCAAAGCAATTTGATTATAATTCAATTCGTGACGATCATAAGTAGAAAGTTCATATTCTTCAGTCATTGATAAACAATTTGTTGGACAATACTCAACGCAATTACCACAAAATATACATATTCCAAAATCAATACTGTAATTAAGCAATCGTTTCTTTCTAATATCTGTTTCCAATTTCCAATCAACAACGGGTAGATCTATAGGACATACACGAACACATACTTCACAAGCAATGCATTTATCAAATTCAAAGTGGATTCGGCCGCGGAAACGCTCGGATGTGATCAATTTTTCGTAGGGGTATTGAATAGTTACAGGTAAACGATTCGCGTGTGATAAGGTAATCATGAAACCTTGACCAATATACCTTGCGGCTCGTACTGTTTGTTGGCCATAATTCATGAACTCAGTTACCATAGGAAACATATCGTGAATATCTATAAAAAAAAGATACTTGTTTCTTTCTCTTGTTTGAGACAAGTCGTGAATCTAGAAGTATTATTTTACAGTGAAAGAAGTTGGGAAGAAGTTGTTAATAATAGATTACCTAGAGAAATAGGTAAAAGAAATTTCCATCCAAGATTTAATAATTGATCCATTCTCAGCCGCGGGAGAGTCCATCTTGTTGCGATAGGAATGAACAAGAACAAATAAGTTTTAGCTAATGTAATAAAGATACCAATTATTGTTCCAAAGACTCTACCCTCTTTAGTAATATCAAAAAGCTCGGGAACATGTATGTACGGAATAGAAAGATTCCAACCTCCCAAGTAAAGAACTGTTACAAATAATGAAGAAACTAGTAGATTTAAATATGAAGCAACGTAAAATAAACCAAATTTTATACCGGAATATTCGGTTTGATAACCTGCTACTAATTCTTCTTCTGCTTCTGGTAAATCAAAAGGTAATCGTTCACACTCGGCTAGGGAAGAAATTAGAAAAACTAGAAACCCTATAGGTTGACGCCACAAATTCCATCCCCAAAAACCATATTTTGACTGTGCTTCAACAATATCAACTGTACTTGAACTGTTAGATAATCATAGTAGATGATAACATCACTGTTCTCATCCCTATTGCAGAACCGTACATGAGATGAAAATCTCATACGGCTCCTCAAAGGTCACAAATAAATCTAAGGACCCGTCCATTATTCTTTTTCTTGATATGTTTGTAGGATAGATATACAATTAAATCCATTGTGAGGTCCCCATTAGACACTGGAATTCTGTCTGCAATATGTATAATTAAAATGCTTCTGAATTCATCTTATCTTTTAATAATTTAAATTCTTCTTTGTTGAGTAATAACTTAATCCTTGAATAAAATGTTTCTTGTAACAATATCAATAGATATTTCATCCTAACATAGAGATTTCCACCTAACGTTTTCAATTACGAAATCCAATTAGACGTTGCATTAGTTCGCGAATCATGACAAAAATTCTATCTCTATATAGAGATATAGAGATCTCTTTTTTCTAGTGCAATTCCATTCAGTCTTTCTTTTTTTTTCGTTCCTATTCTCCTTTCTCAAAAAAGGGGGACCTTAAACAAAGTTAAAGGATTACTTCGTTCTTGATAGTTATTTACTTAATTGGTGAATAGAAGTATACTCTGGATCGGAATCGTGGGGAGTACTCCTTGATCATTTCTACCAATTTCAAGTCCCTAATTCTTTTTATACACAGAGAAATACACTTACATAATCTCTATTACGAATCCTTTGTGTACCTTAGTGTTCCTAGCTATCCACTCATTTTTATCAATCTACTTTCGGGTAATACATATAGATAGTAAAAACCTCATAAAGTTGATCTTTTGAACCCGCTTCAAGTCATGATGACTAATCAATAAATCTTGGGGTAAACAGTCTCTAATACTTAATATTTACTTTTCTTCACTTTTGTACATAGAAAATGAGATTCAATCTTTTACTGCAAATTTCTAAGCCGTTTCTTTCACTCATATAACTATCTGGTTTCCTTCATCAATCCCCGAATAATGAATAAAAAACGAAAATTTATATTCAACTCATGACACTTCCTTACTAGAAAGAAAAGATGTAGCGGGAAATTTATGTCTTAACGAATCACACGTAGAGATATTGATAACACACATAGAGTTAATGGTATTTCATAACTAATTGATTGAGCAGCAGCTCGTAGACCACCTAAAAAAGAATATTTATTATTTGAGCCATATCCTGACATAAGAAGGCCGACAGGCGCAATACTTGAAATAGCAATCCATAAAAAAACACCAATACTGAGATCGGCTAGAACAAGGTTATAACCAAAAGGAATTACTAAATAACTTAATAAAATGGATATGACTGCTATAGATGGTCCAATACTAAATAAACGAGTATCTCCTCTAGATGGAAGAAGATTCTCTTTGAAAAGTAATTTGGTACCATCTGCTAGAGCTTGAAGAATTCCCAAAGGTCCTGCGTATTCAGGACCAATACGTTGTTGTATACCCGCAGATATTTCTCTTTCTAACCAAACAATTACTAGTACACCTATTGTAATTCCTAATACAGGAGTAAAAATAGGGATAAGCACCCATATGATCCCATAGACCTCTTTTAAGGATTCCAATCTAGAAAAAGAATTAATAGCTTGTACTTCTGTTGTATCAATTATCATTTTAACGATCAACT
>JBCNJP010010031.1:0-24847 GCA_039602395.1 Deinandra increscens subsp. villosa | reverse complement strand
CAATTATGGCCCAAAATGGTGTGTTTAGTTGGGACTAATGAGTCCCACTAAGGTGTGTATATAACCAATAAGTTATGTTTAGGACCAATGATGGCCCAATAAGGTGTGTTTAGTAGGGCAATGAGGGTTGGTTAGAACCAATAAGTCCTAGTAAGGTGTGTATATAACCAATAAGTTGTGTTTAGGACCAATGATGGCCCAATAATGTGTGTTTAGTTGGGACTAATGAGTCCCACTAAGGTGTGTATATAACCAATAAGTTGTGTTTAGGACCAATGATGGCCCAATAAGGTGTGTTTAGTAGGGCAATGAGGGTCGGTTGGGACCAATAAGTCCTAGTAAGGTGTGTCTTATATAACCAATAAGTTGTGTTTAGGACCAATGATGGCCCAATAATGTGTGTTTAAGGGCAATGAGGGTCAGTTGGGACCAATGAGTCCCAATAAATTGTGTATATAACCAATAAGTTGTGTTTACGACCAATTATGGCCCAATAAGGTGTGTTTAGTTGGGACCAATGAGTCCCACTAATGTGTGCATATAACCAATACGTTGTGTTTAGGACCAATGATGGCACAATAAAGTGGGTTTAGGGACAATGAGGGTTAGTTGGCACCAATGAGTCCTAATAAGGTGTTTATATAACCAATAAGTTGTGTTTACGACCAATTATGGCCCAATATGGTGTGTTTAGTTGGGACTAATGAGTCCCACTAAGGTGTGTATATAACCAATAAATTATGTTTAGGACCAATGATGGCCCAATAAGGTGTGTTTAGTAGGGCAATGAGGGTCGGTTAGAACCAATAAGTCCTAGTAAGGTGTGTATATAACCAATAAGTTGTGTTTAGGACCAATGATGGCCCAATAAGGTGTGTTTAGTAGGGCAATTAGGGTCAGTTGGGACCAATGAGTCCCAATAAAGTGTGTATATAACCAATAAGTTGTGTTTACGACCAATTATGGCCCAATAAGGTGTGTTTAGTTGGGACCAATGAGTCCCACTAATGTGTGTATATAACCAATACGTTGTGTTTAGGACCAATGATGGCACAATAAAGTGGGTTTAGGGACAATGAGGGTTAGTTGGCACCAATGAGTCCTAATAAGGTGTTTATATAACCAATAAGTTGTGTTTACGACCAATTATGGCCCAATATGGTGTGTTTAGTTGGGACTAATGAGTCCCACTAAGGTGTGTATATAACCAATAAATTATGTTTAGGACCAATGATGGCCCAATAAGGTGTGTTTAGTAGGGCAATGAGGGTCGGTTGGGACCAATAAGTCCTAGTAAGGTGTGTCTTATATAACCAATAAGTTGTGTTTAGGACCAATGATGGCCCAATAATGTGTGTTTAAGGGCAATGAGGGTCAGTTGGGACCAATGAGTCCCAATAAAGTGTGTATATAACCAATAAGTTGTGTTTACGACCAATTATGGCCCAATAAGGTGTGTTTAGTTGGGACCAATGAGTCCCACTAATGTGTGTATATAACCAATACGTTGTGTTTAGGACCAATGATGGCACAATAAAGTGGGTTTAGGGACAATGAGGGTTAGTTGGCACCAATGAGTCCTAATAAGGTGTTTATATAACCAATAAGTTGTGTTTACGACCAATTATGGCCCAATATGGTGTGTTTAGTTGGGACTAATGAGTCCCACTAAGGTGTGTATATAACCAATAAATTATGTTTAGGACCAATGATGGCCCAATAAGGTGTGTTTAGTAGGGCAATGAGGGTCGGTTAGAACCAATAAGTCCTAGTAAGGTGTGTATATAACCAATAAGTTGTGTTTAGGACCAATGATGGCCCAATAATGTGTGTTTAGTAGGGCAATGAGGGTCGGTTGGGACCAATGAGTCCCAATAAAGTGTGTATATAACCAATAAGTTGTGTTTACGACCAATTATGGCCCAATAAGGTGTGTTTAGTTGGGACCAATGAGTCCCACTAATGTGTGTATATAACCAATACGTTGTGTTTAGGACCAATGATGGCACAATAAAGTGGGTTTAGGGACAATGAGGGTTAGTTGGCACCAATGAGTCCTAATAAGGTGTTTATATAACCAATAAGTTGTGTTTACGACCAATTATGGCCCAATATGGTGTGTTTAGTTGGGACTAATGAGTCCCACTAAGGTGTGTATATAACCAATAAATTATGTTTAGGACCAATGATGGCCCAATAAGGTGTGTTTAGTAGGGCAATGAGGGTCGGTTAGAACCAATAAGTCCTAGTAAGGTGTGTATATAACCAATAAGTTGTGTTTAGGACCAATGATGGCCCAATAATGTGTGTTTAAGGGCAATGAGGGTCCGTTGGGACCAATGAGTCCCAATAAAGTGTGTATATAACCAATAAGTTGTGTTTACGACCAATTATGGCCCAATAAGGTGTGTTTAGTTGGGACCAATGAGTCCCACTAATGTGTGTATATAACCAATACGTTGTGTTTAGGACCAATGATGGCACAATAAAGTGGGTTTAGGGACAATGAGGGTTAGTTGGCACCAATGAGTCCTAATAAGGTGTTTATATAACCAATAAGTTGTGTTTACGACCAATTATGGCCCAATATGGTGTGTTTAGTTGGGACTAATGAGTCCCACTAAGGTGTGTATATAACCAATAAGTTATGTTTAGGACCAATGATGGCCCAATAAGGTGTGTTTAGTAGGGCAATGAGGGTCGGTTGGGACCAATAAGTCCTAGTAAGGTGTGTCTTATATAACCAATAAGTTGTGTTTAGGACCAATGATGGCCCAATAATGTGTGTTTAAGGGCAATGAGGGTCCGTTGGGACCAATGAGTCCCAATAAAGTGTGTATATAACCAATAAGTTGTGTTTACGACCAATTATGGCCCAATAAGGTGTGTTTAGTTGGGACCAATGAGTCCCACTAATGTGTGTATATAACCAATACGTTGTGTTTAGGACCAATGATGGCACAATAAAGTGGGTTTAGGGACAATGAGGGTTAGTTGGCACCAATGAGTCCTAATAAGGTGTTTATATAACCAATAAGTTGTGTTTACGACCAATGATGGCCCAATAAGGTGTGTTTAGTAGGGCAATGAGGGTCGGTTAGAACCAATAAGTCCTAGTAAGGTGTGTATATAACCAATAAGTTGTGTTTAGGACCAATGATGGCCCAATAATGTGTGTTTAGTTGGGACTAATGAGTCCCACTAAGGTGTGTATATAACCAATAAGTTGTGTTTAGGACCAATGATGGCCCAATAAGGTGTGTTTAGTAGGGCAATGAGGGTCGGTTGGGACCAATAAGTCCTAGTAAGGTGTGTCTTATATAACCAATAAGTTGTGTTTAGGACCAATGATGGCCCAATAATGTGTGTTTAGAGGGCAATGAGGGTCAGTTGGGACCAATGAGTCCCAATAAAGTGTGTATATAACCAATAAGTTGTGTTTACGACCAATTATGGCCCAATAAGGTGTGTTTAGTTGGGACTAATGAGTCCCACTAAGGTGTGTATATAACCAATAAGTTGTGTTTAGGACCAATGATGGCCCAATAAGGTGTGTTTAGTAGGGCAATGAGGGTCGGTTGGGACCAATAAGTCCTAGTAAGGTGTGTCTTATATAACCAATAAGTTGTGTTTAGGACCAATGATGGCCCAATAAGGTGTGTTTAGTAGGGCAATGAGGGTCGGTTGGGACCAATGAGTCCTAGTAAGGTGTGTCTTATATAACCAATAAGTTGTGTTTAGGACCAATGATGGCCCAATAATGTGTGTTTAAGGGCAATGAGGGTCCGTTGGGACCAATGAGTCCCAATAAGGTGTGTATATAACCAATAAGTTGTGTTTACGACCAATTATGGCCCAATAAGGTGTGTTTAGTTGGGACCAATGAGTCCCACTAAGGTGTGTATATAACCAATACGTTGTGTTTAGGACCAATGATGGCCCAATAAGGTGTGTTTAGTAGGACAATGAGGGTTAGTTGGCACCAATGAGTCCTAATAAGGTGTGTATATAACCAATAAGTTGTGTTTAGGACCAATGATGGCCCAATAATGGTGTGTTTAGTTGGGACTAATGAGTCCCACTAAGGTGTGTATATAACCAATAAGTTGTGTTTAGGACCAATGATGGCCCAATAAGGTGTGTTTAGTAGGGCAATGAGGGTCGGTTGGAACCAATAAGTCCTAGTAAGGTGTGTCTTATATAACCAATAAGTTGTGTTTAGGACCAATGATGGCCCAATAATGTGTGTTTAAGGGCAATGAGGGTCCGTTGGGACCAATGAGTCCCAATAAAGTGTGTATATAACCAATAAGTTGTGTTTACGACCAATTATGGCCCAATAAGGTGTGTTTAGTTGGGACCAATGAGTCCCACTAATGTGTGTATATAACCAATACGTTGTGTTTAGGACCAATGATGGCACAATAAAGTGGGTTTAGGGACAATGAGGGTTAGTTGGCACCAATGAGTCCTAATAAGGTGTTTATATAACCAATAAGTTGTGTTTACGACCAATTATGGCCCAATATGGTGTGTTTAGTTGGGACTAATGAGTCCCACTAAGGTGTGTATATAACCAATAAGTTATGTTTAGGACCAATGATGGCCCAATAAGGTGTGTTTAGTAGGGCAATGAGGGTCGGTTAGAACCAATAAGTCCTAGTAAGGTGTGTCTTATATAACCAATAAGTTGTGTTTAGGACCAATGATGGCCCAATAATGTGTGTTTAAGGGCAATGAGGGTCCGTTGGGACCAATGAGTCCCAATAAAGTGTGTATATAACCAATAAGTTGTGTTTACGACCAATTATGGCCCAATAAGGTGTGTTTAGTTGGGACCAATGAGTCCCACTAATGTGTGTATATAACCAATACGTTGTGTTTAGGACCAATGATGGCACAATAAAGTGGGTTTAGGGACAATGAGGGTTAGTTGGCACCAATGAGTCCTAATAAGGTGTTTATATAACCAATAAGTTGTGTTTACGACCAATTATGGCCCAATAAAGTGGTGTGTTTAGTTAGGGACTAATGAGGGTGAGGTTAGAACCAATAAGTCCTAGTAAGGTGTGTATATAACCAATAAGTTGTGTTTAGGACCAATGATGGCCCAATAATGGTGTGTTTAGTTGGGACTAATGAGTCCCACTAAGGTGTGTATATAACCAATAAGTTGTGTTTAGGACCAATGATGGCCCAATAAGGTGTGTTTAGTAGGGCAATGAGGGTCGGTTGGGACCAATAAGTCCTAGTAAGGTGTGTCTTATATAACCAATAAGTTGTGTTTAGGACCAATGATGGCCCAATAATGTGTGTTTAGTAGGGCAATGAGGGTCGGTTGGGACCAATGAGTCCCAATAAAGTGTGTATATAACCAATAAGTTGTGTTTACGACCAATTATGGCCCAATAAGGTGTGTTTAGTTGGGACTAATGAGTCCCACTAAGGTGTGTATATAACCAATAAGTTGTGTTTAGGACCAATGATGGCCCAATAAGGTGTGTTTAGTAGGGCAATGAGGGTCTGAGTTGGGACCAATAAGTCCTAATAAGGTGTGTCTTATATAACCAATAAGTTGTGTTTAGGACCAATGATGGCCCAATAAGGTGTGTTTAGTAGGGCAATGAGGGTCGGTTGGGACCAATAAGTCCTAGTAAGGTGTGTCTTATATAACCAATAAGTTGTGTTTAGGACCAATGATGGCCCAATAATGTGTGTTTAAGGGCAATGAGGGTCCGTTGGGACCAATGAGTCCCAATAAAGTGTGTATATAACCAATAAGTTGTGTTTACGACCAATTATGGCCCAATAAGGTGTGTTTAGTTGGGACCAATGAGTCCCACTAATGTGTGTATATGACCAATACGTTGTGTTTAGGACCAATGATGGCACAATAAAGTGGGTTTAGGGACAATGAGGGTTAGTTGGCACCAATGAGTCCTAATAAGGTGTTTATATAACCAATAAGTTGTGTTTACGACCAATTATGGCCCAATATGGTGTGTTTAGTTGGGACTAATGAGTCCCACTAAGGTGTGTATATAACCAATAAGTTATGTTTAGGACCAATGATGGCCCAATAAGGTGTGTTTAGTAGGGCAATGAGGGTCGGTTAGGACCAATAAGTCCTAGTAAGGTGTGTCTTATATAACCAATAAGTTGTGTTTAGGACCAATGATGGCCCAATAATGTGTGTTTAAGGGCAATGAGGGTCCGTTGGGACCAATGAGTCCCAATAAAGTGTGTATATAACCAATAAGTTGTGTTTACGACCAATTATGGCCCAAAAAGGTGTGTTTAGTTGGGACCAATGAGTCCCACTAATGTGTGTATATGACCAATACGTTGTGTTTAGGACCAATGATGGCACAATAAAGTGGGTTTAGGGACAATGAGGGTTAGTTGGCACCAATGAGTCCTAATAAGGTGTTTATATAACCAATAAGTTGTGTTTACGACCAATTATGGCCCAATATGGTGTGTTTAGTTGGGACTAATGAGTCCCACTAAGGTGTGTATATAACCAATAAGTTATGTTTAGGACCAATGATGGCCCAATAAGGTGTGTTTAGTAGGGCAATGAGGGTCGGTTAGGACCAATAAGTCCTAGTAAGGTGTGTATATAACCAATAAGTTGTGTTTAGGACCAATGATGGCCCAATAATGTGTGTTTAGTAGGGCAATGAGGGTCGGTTGGGACCAATGAGTCCCAATAAAGTGTGTATATAACCAATAAGTTGTGTTTACGACCAATTATGGCCCAAAAAGGTGTGTTTAGTTGGGACCAATGAGTCCCACTAATGTGTGTATATGACCAATACGTTGTGTTTAGGACCAATGATGGCACAATAAAGTGGGTTTAGGGACAATGAGGGTTAGTTGGCACCAATGAGTCCTAATAAGGTGTTTATATAACCAATAAGTTGTGTTTACGACCAATTATGGCCCAATATGGTGTGTTTAGTTGGGACCAATGAGTCCCACTAAGGTGTGTATATAACCAATAAGTTATGTTTAGGACCAATGATGGCCCAATAAGGTGTGTTTAGTAGGGCAATGAGGGTTAGTTGGCACCAATAAGTCCTAGTAAGGTGTGTATATAACCAATAAGTTGTGTTTAGGACCAATGATGGCCCAATAATGGTGTGTTTAGTTGGGACTAATGAGTCCCACTAAGGTGTGTATATAACCAATAAGTTGTGTTTAGGACCAATGATGGCCCAATAAGGTGTGTTTAGTAGGGCAATGAGGGTCGGTTGGGACCAATAAGTCCTAGTAAGGTGTGTATATAACTAATAAATTGTGTTTAGGACCAATGATGGCCCAATAATGTGTGTTTAGTTGGGACTAATGAGTCCCACTAAGGTGTGTATATAACCAATAAGTTGTGTTTAGGACCAATGATGGCCCAATAATGTGTGTTTAAGGGCAATGAGGGTCCGTTGGGACCAATGAGTCCCAATAAAGTGTGTATATAACCAATAAGTTGTGTTTACGACCAATTATGGCCCAAAAAGGTGTGTTTAGTTGGGACCAATGAGTCCCACTAATGTGTGTATATGACCAATACGTTGTGTTTAGGACCAATGATGGCACAATAAAGTGGGTTTAGGGACAATGAGGGTTAGTTGGCACCAATGAGTCCTAATAAGGTGTTTATATAACCAATAAGTTGTGTTTACGACCAATTATGGCCCAATATGGTGTGTTTAGTTGGGACTAATGAGTCCCACTAAGGTGTGTATATAACCAATAAGTTATGTTTAGGACCAATGATGGCCCAATAAGGTGTGTTTAGTAGGGCAATGAGGGTCGGTTAGAACCAATAAGTCCTAGTAAGGTGTGTATATAACCAATAAGTTGTGTTTAGGACCAATGATGGCCCAATAATGTGTGTTTAGTTGGGACTAATGAGTCCCACTAAGGTGTGTATATAACCAATAAGTTGTGTTTAGGACCAATGATGGCCCAATAAGGTGTGTTTAGTAGGGCAATGAGGGTCGGTTGGGACCAATAAGTCCTAGTAAGGTGTGTCTTATATAACCAATAAGTTGTGTTTAGGACCAATGATGGCCCAATAATGTGTGTTTAAGGGCAATGAGGGTCCGTTGGGACCAATGAGTCCCAATAAAGTGTGTATATAACC
This sequence comes from Deinandra increscens subsp. villosa, assembly GCA_039602395.1. NCBI lineage: Eukaryota > Viridiplantae > Streptophyta > Magnoliopsida > Asterales > Asteraceae > Deinandra > Deinandra increscens. The sequence goes on along the minus strand of JBCNJP010010031.1, from coordinate 16,701 downwards.
AATAAGTTGTGTTTACGACCAATTATGGCCCAAAAAGGTGTGTTTAGTTGGGACCAATGAGTCCCACTAAGTGTGTATATGACCAATACGTTGTGTTTAGGACCAATGATGGCACAATAAAGTGGGTTTAGGGACAATGAGGGTTAGTTGGCACCAATGAGTCCTAATAAGGTGTTTATATAACCAATAAGTTGTGTTTACGACCAATTATGGCCCAATATGGTGTGTTTAGTTGGGACTAATGAGTCCCACTAAGGTGTGTATATAACCAATAAGTTATGTTTAGGACCAATGATGGCCCAATAAGGTGTGTTTAGTAGGGCAATGAGGGTCGGTTGGGACCAATAAGTCCTAGTAAGGTGTGTCTTATATAACCAATAAGTTGTGTTTAGGACCAATGATGGCCCAATAAGGTGTGTTTAGTAGGGCAATGAGGGTCCGTTGGGACCAATGAGTCCCAATAAAGTGTGTATATAACCAATAAGTTGTGTTTACGACCAATTATGGCCCAAAAAGGTGTGTTTAGTTGGGACCAATGAGTCCCACTAATGTGTGTATATGACCAATACGTTGTGTTTAGGACCAATGATGGCACAATAAAAGTGGGTTTAGGGACAATGAGGGTTAGTTGGCACCAATGAGTCCTAATAAGGTGTTTATATAACCAATAAGTTGTGTTTACGACCAATTATGGCCCAATATGGTGTGTTTAGTTGGGACTAATGAGTCCCACTAAGGTGTGTATATAACCAATAAGTTATGTTTAGGACCAATGATGGCCCAATAAGGTGTGTTTAGTAGGGCAATGAGGGTCGGTTAGAACCAATAAGTCCTAGTAAGGTGTGTATATAACCAATAAGTTGTGTTTAGGACCAATGATGGCCCAATAAGTGTGTGTTTAGTAGGGCAATGAGGGTCAGTTGGGACCAATGAGTCCCAATAAAGTGTGTATATAACCAATAAGTTGTGTTTACGACCAATTATGGCCCAAAAAGGTGTGTTTAGTTGGGACCAATGAGTCCCACTAATGTGTGTATATGACCAATACGTTGTGTTTAGGACCAATGATGGCACAATAAAGTGGGTTTAGGGACAATGAGGGTTAGTTGGCACCAATGAGTCCTAATAAGGTGTTTATATAACCAATAAGTTGTGTTTACGACCAATTATGGCCCAATATGGTGTGTTTAGTTGGGACTAATGAGTCCCACTAAGGTGTGTATATAACCAATAAGTTGTGTTTAGGACCAATGATGGCCCAATAAGGTGTGTTTAGTAGGGCAATGAGGGTCGGTTGGGACCAATAAGTCCTAGTAAGGTGTGTCTTATATAACCAATAAGTTGTGTTTAGGACCAATGATGGCCCAATAAGGTGTGTTTAGTAGGGCAATGAGGGTCGGTTGGGACCAATAAGTCCTAGTAATGTGTGTCTTATATAACCACTAAGTTGTGTTTAGGACCAATGATGGCCCAATAATGTGTGTTTAAGGGAAATGAGGGTCCGTTGGGACCAATGAGTCCCAATAAAGTGTGTATATAACCAATAAGTTGTGTTTACGACCAATTATGGCCCAAAAAGGTGTGTTTAGTTGGGATCAATGAGTCCCACTAAGTGTGTATATGACCAATACGTTGTGTTTAGGACCAATGATGGCACAATAAAGTGGGTTTAGGGACAATGAGGGTTAGTTGGCACCAATGAGTCCTAATAAGGTGTTTATATAACCAATAAGTTGTGTTTACGACCAATTATGGCCCAATATGGTGTGTTTAGTTGGGACTAATGAGTCCCACTAAGGTGTGTATATAACCAATAAGTTATGTTTAGGACCAATGATGGCCCAATAAGGAGTGTTTAGTAGGGCAATGAGGGTCGGTTGGGACCAATAAGTCCTAGTAAGGTGTGTCTTATATAACCAATAAGTTGTGTTTAGGACCAATGATGGCCCAATAAGGTGTGTTTAGTAGGGCAATGAGGGTCCGTTGGGACCAATGAGTCCCAATAAAGTGTGTATATAACCAATAAGTTGTGTTTACGACCAATTATGGCCCAAAAAGGTGTGTTTAGTTGGGACCAATGAGTCCCACTAATGTGTGTATATGACCAATACGTTGTGTTTAGGACCAATGATGGCACAATAAAGTGGGTTTAGGGACAATGAGGGTTAGTTGGCACCAATGAGTCCTAATAAGGTGTTTATATAACCAATAAGTTGTGTTTACGACCAATTATGGCCCAATATGGTGTGTTTAGTTGGGACTAATGAGTCCCACTAAGGTGTGTATATAACCAATAAGTTATGTTTAGGACCAATGATGGCCCAATAAGGTGTGTTTAGTAGGGCAATGAGGGTCGGTTAGGACCAATAAGTCCTAGTAAGGTGTGTCATATAACCAATAAGTTGTGTTTAGGACCAATGATGGCCCAATAATGTTGTGTTTAGTAGGGCAATGAGGGTCGGTTGGGACCAATGAGTCCCAATAAAGTGTGTATATAACCAATAAGTTGTGTTTACGACCAATTATGGCCCAAAAAGGTGTGTTTAGTTGGGACCAATGAGTCCCACTAATGTGTGTATATGACCAATACGTTGTGTTTAGGACCAATGATGGCACAATAAAGTGGGTTTAGGGACAATGAGGGTTAGTTGGCACCAATGAGTCCTAATAAGATGTTTATATAACCAATAAGTTGTGTTTACGACCAATTATGGCCCAATATGGTGTGTTTAGTTGGGACTAATGAGTCCCACTAAGGTGTGTATATAACCAATAAGTTATGTTTAGGACCAATGATGGCCCAATAAGGTGTGTTTAGTAGGGCAATGAGGGTCGGTTAGAACCAATAAGTCCTAGTAAGGTGTGTATATAACCAATAAGTTGTGTTTAGGACCAATGATGGCCCAATAATGTGTGTTTAGTTGGGACTAATGAGTCCCACTAAGGTGTGTATATAACCAATAAGTTGTGTTTAGGACCAATGATGGCCCAATAAGGTGTGTTTAGTAGGGCAATGAGGGTCGGTTGGGACCAATAAGTCCTAGTAAGGTGTGTCTTATATAACCAATAAGTTGTGTTTAGGACCAATGATGGCCCAATAATGTGTGTTTAAGGGCAATGAGGGTCCGTTGGGACCAATGAGTCCCAAAAAGTGTGTATATAACCAATAAGTTGTGTTTACGACCAATTATGGCCCAAAAAGGTGTGTTTAGTTGGGATCAATGAGTCCCACTAATGTGTATATGACCAATACGTTGTGTTTAGGACCAATGATGGCACAATAAAGTGGGTTTAGGGACAATGAGGGTTAGTTGGCACCAATGAGTCCTAATAAGGTGTTTATATAACCAATAAGTTGTGTTTACGACCAATTATGGCCCAATATGGTGTGTTTAGTTGGGACTAATGAGTCCCACTAAGGTGTGTATATAACCAATAAGTTATGTTTAGGACCAATGATGGCCCAATAAGGTGTGTTTAGTAGGGCAATGAGGGTCGGTTGGGACCAATAAGTCCTAGTAATGTGTGTCTTATATAACCAATAACTTGTGTTTAGGACCAATGATGGCCCAATAAGGTGTGTTTAGTAGGGCAATGAGGGTCAGTTGGGACCAATAAGTCCTAGTAAGGTGTGTCTTATATAACCAATAAGTTGTGTTTAGGACCAATGATGGCCCAATAATGTGTGTTTAAGGGCAATGAGGGTCCGTTGGGACCAATGAGTCCCAATAAAGTGTGTATATAACCAATAAGTTGTGTTTACGACCAATTATGGCCCAAAAAGGTGTGTTTAGTTGGGACCAATGAGTCCCACTAATGTGTGTATATGACCAATACGTTGTGTTTAGGACCAATGATGGCACAATAAAGTGGGTTTAGGGACAATGAGGGTTAGTTGGCACCAATGAGTCCTAATAAGGTGTTTATATAACCAATAAGTTGTGTTTACGACCAATTATGGCCCAATATGGTGTGTTTAGTTGGGACTAATGAGTCCCACTAAGGTGTGTATATAACCAATAAGTTATGTTTAGGACCAATGATGGCCCAATAAGGTGTGTTTAGTAGGGCAATGAGGGTCGGTTAGAACCAATAAGTCCTAGTAAGGTGTGTATATAACCAATAAGTTGTGTTTAGGACCAATGATGGTCCAATAAGTTGTGTGTAGTAGGGCAATGAGGGTCGGTTGGGACCAATAAGTCCCAATAAATTGTGTATATAACCAATAAGTTGTGTTTACGACCAATTATGACCCAAAAAGGTGTGTTTAGTTGGGACCAATGAGTCCCACTAATGTGTGTATATGACCAATACGTTGTGTTTAGGACCAATGATGGCACAATAAAAGTGGGTTTAGGGACAATGAGGGTTAGTTGGCACCAATGAGTCCTAATAAGGTGTTTATATAACCAATAAGTTGTGTTTACGACCAATTATGGCCCAATATGGTGTGTTTAGTTGGGACTAATGAGTCCCACTAAGGTGTGTATATAACCAATAAGTTGTGTTTAGGACCAATGATGGCCCAATAAGGTGTGTTTAGTAGGGCAATGAGGGTCGGTTAGGACCAATAAGTCCTAGTAAGGTGTGTCTTATATAACCAATAAGTTGTGTTTAGGACCAATGATGGCCCAATAATGTGTGTTTATAGGGCAATGAGGGTCGGTTGGGACCAATGAGTCCCAATAAAGTGTGTATATAACCAATAAGTTGTGTTTACGACCAATTATGGCCCAAAAAGGTGTGTTTAGTTGGGACCAATGAGTCCCACTAATGTGTGTATATGACCAATACGTTGTGTTTAGGACCAATGATGGCACAATAAAGTGGGTTTAGGGACAATGAGGGTTAGTTGGCACCAATGAGTCCTAATAAGGTGTTTATATAACCAATAAGTTGTGTTTACGACCAATTATGGCCCAATATGGTGTGTTTAGTTGGGACTAATGAGTCCCACTAAGGTGTGTATATAACCAATAAGTTATGTTTAGGACCAATGATGGCCCAATAAGGTGTGTTTAGTAGGGCAATGAGGGTCGGTTAGACCAATAAGTCCTAGTAAGGTGTGTATATAACCAATAAGTTGTGTTTAGGACCAATGATGGCCCAATAATGTGTGTTTAGTTGGGACTAATGAGTCCCACTAAGGTGTGTATATAACCAATAAGTTGTGTTTAGGACCAATGATGGCCCAATAAGGTGTGTTTAGTAGGGCAATGAGGGTCGGTTGGGACCAATAAGTCCTAGTAAGGTGTGTCTTATATAACCAATAAGTTGTGTTTAGGACCAATGATGGCCCAATAATGTGTGTTTAAGGGCAATGAGGGTCCGTTGGGACCAATGAGTCCCAAAAAGTGTGTATATAACCAATAAGTTGTGTTTACGACCAATTATGGCCCAAAAAGGTGTGTTTAGTTGGGATCAATGAGTCCCACTAATGTGTATATGACCAATACGTTGTGTTTAGGACCAATGATGGCACAATAAAGTGGGTTTAGGGACAATGAGGGTTAGTTGGCACCAATGAGTCCTAATAAGGTGTTTATATAACCAATAAGTTGTGTTTACGACCAATTATGGCCCAATATGGTGTGTTTAGTTGGGACTAATGAGTCCCACTAAGGTGTGTATATAACCAATAAGTTATGTTTAGGACCAATGATGGCCCAATAAGGTGTGTTTAGTAGGGCAATGAGGGTCGAGTTGTAGGACCAATAAGTCCTAGTAATGGTGTGTCTTATATAACCAATAAGTTGTGTTTAGGACCAATGATGGCCCAATAAGGTGTGTTTAGTAGGGCAATGAGGGTCGGTTGGGACCAATAAGTCCTAGTAAGGTGTGTCTTATATAACCAATAAGTTGTGTTTAGGACCAATGATGGCCCAATAATGTGTGTTTAAGGGCAATGAGGGTCCGTTGGGACCAATGAGTCCCAATAAAGTGTGTATATAACCAATAAGTTGTGTTTACGACCAATTATGGCCCAAAAAGGTGTGTTTAGTTGGGACCAATGAGTCCCACTAATGTGTGTATATGACCAATACGTTGTGTTTAGGACCAATGATGGCACAATAAAGTGGGTTTAGGGACAATGAGGGTTAGTTGGCACCAATGAGTCCTAATAAGGTGTTTATATAACCAATAAGTTGTGTTTACGACCAATTATGGCCCAATATGGTGTGTTTAGTTGGGACTAATGAGTCCCACTAAGGTGTGTATATAACCAATAAGTTATGTTTAGGACCAATGATGGCCCAATAAGGTGTGTTTAGTAGGGCAATGAGGGTCGGTTAGAACCAATAAGTCCTAGTAAGGTGTGTATATAACCAATAAGTTGTGTTTAGGACCAATGATGGCCCAATAATGTGTGTTTAGTTGGGCTAATGAGCCACTAAGGTGTGTATATAACCAATAAGTTGTGTTTAGGACCAATGATGGCCCAATAAGGTGTGTTTAGTAGGGCAATGAGGGTCGGTTGGGACCAATAAGTCCTAGTAAGGTGTGTCTTATATAACCAATAAGTTGTGTTTAGGACCAATGATGGCCCAATAATGTGTGTTTAAGGGCAATGAGGGTCCGTTGGGACCAATGAGTCCCAAAAAGTGTGTATATAACCAATAAGTTGTGTTTACGACCAATTATGGCCCAAAAAGGTGTGTTTAGTTGGGACCAATGAGTCCCACTAAGTGTGTATATGACCAATACGTTGTGTTTAGGACCAATGATGGCACAATAAAGTGGGTTTAGGGACAATGAGGGTTAGTTGGCACCAATGAGTCCTAATAAGGTGTTTATATAACCAATAAGTTGTGTTTACGACCAATTATGGCCCAATATGGTGTGTTTAGTTGGGACTAATGAGTCCCACTAAGGTGTGTATATAACCAATAAGTTATGTTTAGGACCAATGATGGCCCAATAAGGTGTGTTTAGTAGGGCAATGAGGGTCGGTTGGGACCAATAAGTCCTAGTAAGGTGTGTCTTATATAACCAATAAGTTGTGTTTAGGACCAATGATGGCCCAATAAGGTGTGTTTAGTAGGGCAATGAGGGTCGGTTGGGACCAATAAGTCCTAGTAAGGTGTGTCTTATATAACCAATAAGTTGTGTTTAGGACCAATGATGGCCCAATAATGTGTGTTTAAGGGCAATGAGGGTCCGTTGGGACCAATGAGTCCCAATAAAGTGTGTATATAACCAATAAGTTGTGTTTACGACCAATTATGGCCCAAAAAGGTGTGTTTAGTTGGGACCAATGAGTCCCACTAATGTGTGTATATGACCAATACGTTGTGTTTAGGACCAATGATGGCACAATAAAGTGGGTTTAGGGACAATGAGGGTTAGTTGGCACCAATGAGTCCTAATAAGGTGTTTATATAACCAATAAGTTGTGTTTACGACCAATTATGGCCCAATATGGTGTGTTTAGTTGGGACTAATGAGTCCCACTAAGGTGTGTATATAACCAATAAGTTATGTTTAGGACCAATGATGGCCCAATAAGGTGTGTTTAGTAGGGCAATGAGGGTCGGTTAGGACCAATAAGTCCTAGTAAGGTGTGTATATAACCAATAAGTTGTGTTTAGGACCAATGATGGCCCAATAAGTGTGTGTTTAGTAGGGCAATGAGGGTCGGTTGGGACCAATGAGTCCCAATAAAGTGTGTATATAACCAATAAGTTGTGTTTACGACCAATTATGGCCCAAAAAGGTGTGTTTAGTTGGGACCAATGAGTCCCACTAATGTGTGTATATGACCAATACGTTGTGTTTAGGACCAATGATGGCACAATAAAGTGGGTTTAGGGACAATGAGGGTTAGTTGGCACCAATGAGTCCTAATAAGGTGTTTATATAACCAATAAGTTGTGTTTACGACCAATTATGGCCCAATATGGTGTGTTTAGTTGGGACTAATGAGTCCCACTAAGGTGTGTATATAACCAATAAGTTGTGTTTAGGACCAATGATGGCCCAATAAGGTGTGTTTAGTAGGGCAATGAGGGTCGGTTAGAACCAATAAGTCCTAGTAAGGTGTGTCTTATATAACCAATAAGTTGTGTTTAGGACCAATGATGGCCCAATAATGTGTGTTTAAGGGCAATGAGGGTCCGTTGGGACCAATGAGTCCCAATAAAGTGTGTATATAACCAATAAGTTGTGTTTACGACCAATTATGGCCCAAAAAGGTGTGTTTAGTTGGGACCAATGAGTCCCACTAATGTGTGTATATGACCAATACGTTGTGTTTAGGACCAATGATGGCACAATAAAGTGGGTTTAGGGACAATGAGGGTTAGTTGGCACCAATGAGTCCTAATAAGGTGTTTATATAACCAATAAGTTGTGTTTACGACCAATTATGGCCCAATAAGGTGTGTTTAGTTGGGACCAATGAGTCCCACTAAGGTGTGTATATAACCAATAAGTTGTGTTTAGGACCAATGATGGCACAATAAAGTGGGTTTAGTAGGACAATGAGGGTTAGTTGGCACCAATGAGTCCTAATAAGGTGTTTATATAACCAATAAGTTGTGTTTACGACCAATTATGGCCCAATAATGGTGTGTTTAGTTGGGACTAATGAGTCCCACTAAGGTGTGTATATAACCAATAAGTTATGTTTAGGACCAATGATGGCCCAATAAGGTGTGTTTAGTAGGTCAATGAGGGTCGGTTAGGACCAATAAGTCCTAGTAAGGTGTGTATATAACCAATAAGTTGTGTTTAGGACCAATGATGGCCCAATAATGTGTGTTTAGTTGGGACTAATGAGTCCCACTAAGGTGTGTATATAACCAATAAGTTGTGTTTAGGACCAATGATGGCCCAATAAGGTGTGTTTAGTAGGGCAATGAGGGTCAGTTGGGACCAATGAGTCCTAGTAAGGTGTGTATATAACCAATAAGTTGTGTTTAGGACCAATGATGGCCCAATAAGGTGTGTTTAGTTGGGACCAATGAGTCCCACTAATGTGTGTATATGACCAATACGTTGTGTTTAGGACCAATGATGGCACAATAAAGTGGGTTTAGTAGGACAATGAGGGTTAGTTGGCACCAATGAGTCCTAATAAGGTGTGTATATAACCAATAAGTTGTGTTTACGACCAATTATGGCCCAATAATGGTGTGTTTAGTTGGGACTAATGAGTCCCACTAAGGTGTGTATATAACCAATAAGTTGTGTTTAGGACCAATGATGGCCCAATAAGGTGTGTTTAGTAGGGCAATGAGGGTCGGTTGGGACCAATAAGTCCTAGTAAGGTGTGTCTTATATAACCAATAAGTTGTGTTTAGGACCAATGATGGCCCAATAATGTGTGTTTAAGGGCAATGAGGGTCCGTTGGGACCAATGAGTCCCAATAAAGTGTGTATATAACCAATAAGTTGTGTTTACGACCAATTATGGCCCAAAAAGGTGTGTTTAGTTGGGACCAATGAGTCCCACTAATGTGTGTATATGACCAATACGTTGTGTTTAGGACCAATGATGGCACAATAAAGTGGGTTTAGGGACAATGAGGGTTAGTTGGCACCAATGAGTCCTAATAAGGTGTTTATATAACCAATAAGTTGTGTTTACGACCAATTATGGCCCAATATGGTGTGTTTAGTTGGGACTAATGAGTCCCACTAAGGTGTGTATATAACCAATAAGTTATGTTTAGGACCAATGATGGCCCAATAAGGTGTGTTTAGTAGGGCAATGAGGGTCGGTTAGGACCAATAAGTCCTAGTAAGGTGTGTATATAACCAATAAGTTGTGTTTAGGACCAATGATGGCCCAATAATGTGTGTTTAAGGGCAATGAGGGTCGTTGGGACCAATGAGTCCCAATAAAGTGTGTATATAACCAATAAGTTGTGTTTACGACCAATTATGGCCCAATAAGGTGTGTTTAGTAGGGCAATGAGGGTCAGTTGGGACCAATAAGTCCCACTAAGGTGTGTCTTATATGACCAATACGTTGTGTTTAGGACCAATGATGGCACAATAAAGTGGGTTTAGGGACAATGAGGGTTAGTTGGCACCAATGAGTCCTAATAAGGTGTTTATATAACCAATAAGTTGTGTTTACGACCAATTATGGCCCAATAAGGTGTGTTTAGTTGGGACCAATGAGTCCCACTAATGTGTGTATATGACCAATACGTTGTGTTTAGGACCAATGATGGCACAATAAAGTGGGTTTAGGGACAATGAGGGTTAGTTGGCACCAATGAGTCCTAATAAGGTGTTTATATAACCAATAAGTTGTGTTTACGACCAATTATGGCCCAATATGGTGTGTTTAGTTGGGACTAATGAGTCCCACTAAGGTGTGTATATAACCAATAAGTTATGTTTAGGACCAATGATGGCCCAATAAGGTGTGTTTAGTAGGGCAATGAGGGTCGGTTAGGACCAATAAGTCCTAGTAAGGTGTGTATATAACCAATAAGTTGTGTTTAGGACCAATGATGGCCCAATAATGTGTGTTTAGTTGGGACTAATGAGTCCCACTAAGGTGTGTATATAACCAATAAGTTGTGTTTAGGACCAATGATGGCCCTATAAGGAGTGTTTAGTAGGGCAATGAGGGTCGGTTGGGACCAATAAGTCCTAGTAAGGTGTGTCTTATATAACCAATAAGTTGTGTTTAGCGACCAATGTATGGCCCAATAAAGTGTGTTTAAGGGCAATGAGGGTTAGTTGGGACCAATGAGTCCCACTAATGTGTGTATATGACCAATACGTTGTGTTTAGGACCAATGATGGCACAATAAAGTGGGTTTAGGGACAATGAAGGTTAGTTGGCACCAATGAGTCCTAATAAGATGTTTATATAACCAATAAGTTGTGTTTACGACCAATGATGGCACCAATAAGGTGTGTTTAGTAGGGACAATGAGAGGTCTGAGGTTAGAACCAATAAGTCCTAGTAAGGTGTGTATATAACCAATAAGTTGTGTTTAGGACCAATGATGGCCCAATAATGTGTGTTTAGTTGGGACTAATGAGTCCCACTAAGGTGTGTATATAACCAATAAGTTGTGTTTAGGACCAATGATGGCCCAATAAGGTGTGTTTAGTAGGGCAATGAGGGTCGGTTGGGACCAATAAGTCCTAGTAAGGTGTGTCTTATATAACCAATAAGTTGTGTTTAGGACCAATGATGGCCCAATAATGTGTGTTTAAGGGCAATGAGGGTCCGTTGGGACCAATGAGTCCCAAAAAGTGTGTATATAACCAATAAGTTGTGTTTACGACCAATTATGGCCCAAAAAGGTGTGTTTAGTTGGGATCAATGAGTCCCACTAATGTGTATATGACCAATACGTTGTGTTTAGGACCAATGATGGCACAATAAAGTGGGTTTAGGGACAATGAGGGTTAGTTGGCACCAATGAGTCCTAATAAGGTGTTTATATAACCAATAAGTTGTGTTTACGACCAATTATGGCCCAATATGGTGTGTTTAGTTGGGACTAATGAGTCCCACTAAGGTGTGTATATAACCAATAAGTTATGTTTAGGACCAATGAAGGCCCAATAAGGTGTGTTTAGTAGGTCAATGAGGGTCGGTTAGGACCAATAAGTCCTAGTAAGGTGTGTATATAACCAATAAGTTGTGTTTAGGACCAATGATGGCCCAATAATGTGTGTTTAGTTGGGACTAATGAGTCCCACTAAGGTGTGTATATAACCAATAAGTTGTGTTTAGGACCAATGATGGCCCTATAAGGAGTGTTTAGTAGGGCAATGAGGGTCGGTTGGGACCAATAAGTCCTAGTAAGGTGTGTCTTATATAACCAATAAGTTGTGTTTAGGACCAATGATGGCCCAATAATGTGTGTTTAAGGGCAATGAGGGTCCGTTGGGACCAATGAGTCCCAATAAAGTGTGTATATAACCAATAAGTTGTGTTTACGACCAATTATGGCCCAAAAAGGTGTGTTTAGTTGGGACCAATGAGTCCCACTAATGTGTGTATATGACCAATACGTTGTGTTTAGGACCAATGATGGCACAATAAAGTGGGTTTAGGGACAATGAGGGTTAGTTGGCACCAATGAGTCCTAATAAGGTGTTTATATAACCAATAAGTTGTGTTTACGACCAATTATGGCCCAATATGGTGTGTTTAGTTGGGACTAATGAGTCCCACTAAGGTGTGTATATAACCAATAAGTTATGTTTAGGACCAATGATGGCCCAATAAGGTGTGTTTAGTAGGGCAATGAGTGGTTAGAACCAATAAGTCCTAGTAGGTGTGTATATAACCAATAAGTTGTGTTAGGACCAATGATGGCCCAATAATGTGTTTTAGTGGGACTAATGAGTCCCACTAAGGTGTGTATATAACCAATAAGTTGTGTTTAGGACCAATGATGGCCCAATAAGGTGTGTTTAGTAGGGCAATGAGGGTCGGTTGGGACCAATAAGTCCTAGTAAGGTGTGTCTTATATAACCAATAAGTTGTGTTTAGGACCAATGATGGCCCAATAATGTGTGTTTAAGGGCAATGAGGGTCCGTTGGGACCAATGAGTCCCAATAAAGTGTGTATATAACCAATAAGTTGTGTTTACGACCAATTATGGCCCAAAAAGGTGTGTTTAGTTGGGACCAATGAGTCCCACTAATGTGTGTATATGACCAATACGTTGTGTTTAGGACCAATGATGGCACAATAAAGTGGGTTTAGGGACAATGAGGGTTAGTTGGCACCAATGAGTCCTAATAAGGTGTTTATATAACCAATAAGTTGTGTTTACGACCAATTATGGCCCAATATGGTGTGTTTAGTTGGGACTAATGAGTCCCACTAAGGTGTGTATATAACCAATAAGTTATGTTTAGGACCAATGATGGCCCAATAAGGTGTGTTTAGTAGGGCAATGAGGGTCGGTTAGAACCAATAAGTCCTAGTAAGGTGTGTATATAACCAATAAGTTGTGTTTAGGACCAATGATGGCCCAATAATGTGTGTTTAGTAGGGCAATGAGGGTCCGTTGGGACCAATGAGTCCCAATAAAGTGTGTATATAACCAATAAGTTGTGTTTACGACCAATTATGGCCCAAAAAGGTGTGTTTAGTTGGGACCAATGAGTCCCACTAATGTGTGTATATGACCAATACGTTGTGTTTAGGACCAATGATGGCACAATAAAGTGGGTTTAGGGACAATGAGGGTTAGTTGGCACCAATGAGTCCTAATAAGGTGTTTATATAACCAATAAGTTGTGTTTACGACCAATTATGGCCCAATATGGTGTGTTTAGTTGGGACTAATGAGTCCCACTAAGGTGTGTATATAACCAATAAGTTGTGTTTAGGACCAATGATGGCCCAATAAGGTGTGTTTAGTAGGGCAATGAGGGTCGGTTGGGACCAATAAGTCCTAGTAAGGTGTGTCTTATATAACCAATAAGTTGTGTTTAGGACCAATGATGGCCCAATAATGTGTGTTTAAGGGCAATGAGGGTCCGTTGGGACCAATGAGTCCCAATAAAGTGTGTATATAACCAATAAGTTGTGTTTACGACCAATTATGGCCCAAAAAGGTGTGTTTAGTTGGGACCAATGAGTCCCACTAATGTGTGTATATGACCAATACGTTGTGTTTAGGACCAATGATGGCACAATAAAGTGGGTTTAGGGACAATGAAGGTTAGTTGGCACCAATGAGTCCTAATAAGATGTTTATATAACCAATAAGTTGTGTTTACGACCAATTATGGCCCAATATGGTGTGTTTAGTTGGGACTAATGAGTCCTAACTAAGGTGTGTATATAACCAATAAGTTATGTTTAGGACCAATGATGGCCCAATAAGGTGTGTTTAGTAGGGCAATGAGGGTCGGTTAGAACCAATAAGTCCTAGTAAGGTGTGTATATAACCAATAAGTTGTGTTTAGGACCAATGATGGCCCAATAATGTGTGTTTAGTTGGGACTAATGAGTCCCACTAAGGTGTGTATATAACCAATAAGTTGTGTTTAGGACCAATGATGGCCCAATAAGGTGTGTTTAGTAGGGCAATGAGGGTCGGTTGGGACCAATAAGTCCTAGTAAGGTGTGTCTTATATAACCAATAAGTTGTGTTTAGGACCAATGATGGCCCAATAATGTGTGTTTAAGGGCAATGAGGGTCCGTTGGGACCAATGAGTCCCAAAAAGTGTGTATATAACCAATAAGTTGTGTTTACGACCAATTATGGCCCAAAAAGGTGTGTTTAGTTGGGATCAATGAGTCCCACTAATGTGTATATGACCAATACGTTGTGTTTAGGACCAATGATGGCACAATAAAGTGGGTTTAGGGACAATGAGGGTTAGTTGGCACCAATGAGTCCTAATAAGGTGTTTATATAACCAATAAGTTGTGTTTACGACCAATTATGGCCCAATATGGTGTGTTTAGTTGGGACTAATGAGTCCCACTAAGGTGTGTATATAACCAATAAGTTATGTTTAGGACCAATGAAGGCCCAATAAGGTGTGTTTAGTAGGTCAATGAGGGTCGGTTAGGACCAATAAGTCCTAGTAAGGTGTGTATATAACCAATAAGTTGTGTTTAGGACCAATGATGGCCCAATAATGTGTGTTTAGTATGGGATCGTGGCAATGAGTCCCACTAAGGTGTGTATATAACCAATAAGTTGTGTTTAGGACCAATGATGGCCCAATAAGGTGTGTTTAGTAGGGCAATGAGGGTCGGTTGGGACCAATGAGTCCTAGTAAGGTGTGTCTTATATAACCAATAAGTTGTGTTTAGGACCAATGATGGCCCAATAATGTGTGTTTAGGGGCAATGAGGGTCCGTTGGGACCAATGAGTCCCAATAAAGTGTGTATATAACCAATAAGTTGTGTTTACGACCAATTATGGCCCAAAAAGGTGTGTTTAGTTGGGACCAATGAGTCCCACTAATGTGTGTATATAACCAATACGTTGTGTTTAGGACCAATGATGGCACAATAAAGTGGGTTTAGGGACAATGAGGGTTAGTTGGCACCAATGAGTCCTAATAAGGTGTTTATATAACCAATAAGTTGTGTTTACGACCAATTATGGCCCAATAATGGTGTGTTTAGTTGGGACTAATGAGTCCCACTAAGGTGTGTATATAACCAATAAGTTATGTTTAGGACCAATGATGGCCCAATAAGGTGTGTTTAGTAGGGCAATGAGGGTCGGTTGGGACCAATAAGTCCTAGTAAGGTGTGTATATAACCAATAAGTTGTGTTTAGGACCAATGATGGCCCAATAATGTGTGTTTAGTAGGGCAATGAGGGTCCGTTGGGACCAATGAGTCCCAATAAAGTGTGTATATAACCAATAAGTTGTGTTTACGACCAATTATGGCCCAAAAAGGTGTGTTTAGTTGGGACCAATGAGTCCCACTAATGTGTGTATATGACCAATACGTTGTGTTTAGGACCAATGATGGCACAATAAAGTGGGTTTAGGGACAATGAAGGTTAGTTGGCACCAATGAGTCCTAATAAGATGTTTATATAACCAATAAGTTGTGTTTACGACCAATTATGGCCCAATATGGTGTGTTTAGTGGCAATGAGGTCGGTTGACTAATGAGTCCCACTAAGGTGTGTATATAACCAATAAGTTATGTTTAGGACCAATGATGGCCCAATAAGGTGTGTTTAGTAGGGCAATGAGGGTCGGTTAGACCAATGAGTCCTAGTAAGGTGTGTATATAACCAATAAGTTGTGTTTAGGACCAATGATGGCCCAATAAGTGTGTTTAGTAGGCAATGAGGGTTGGGACTAATGAGTCCCACTAAGGTGTGTATATAACCAATAAGTTGTGTTTAGGACCAATGATGGCCCAATAAGGTGTGTTTAGTAGGGCAATGAGGGTCGGTTGGGACCAATAAGTCCTAGTAAGGTGTGTCTTATATAACCAATAAGTTGTGTTTAGGACCAATGATGGCCCAATAATGTGTGTTTAAGGGCAATGAGGGTCCGTTGGGACCAATGAGTCCCAAAAAGTGTGTATATAACCAATAAGTTGTGTTTACGACCAATTATGGCCCAAAAAGGTGTGTTTAGTTGGGATCAATGAGTCCCACTAATGTGTATATGACCAATACGTTGTGTTTAGGACCAATGATGGCACAATAAAGTGGGTTTAGGGACAATGAGGGTTAGTTGGCACCAATGAGTCCTAATAAGGTGTTTATATAACCAATAAGTTGTGTTTACGACCAATTATGGCCCAATATGGTGTGTTTAGTTGGGACTAATGAGTCCCACTAAGGTGTGTATATAACCAATAAGTTATGTTTAGGACCAATGAAGGCCCAATAAGGTGTGTTTAGTAGGTCAATGAGGGTCGGTTAGGACCAATAAGTCCTAGTAAGGTGTGTATATAACCAATAAGTTGTGTTTAGGACCAATGATGGCCCAATAATGTGTGTTTAGTTGGGACTAATGAGTCCCACTAAGGTGTGTATATAACCAATAAGTTGTGTTTAGGACCAATGATGGCCCAATAAGGAGTGTTTAGTAGGGCAATGAGGGTCGGTTGGGACCAATAAGTCCTAGTAAGGTGTGTCTTATATAACCAATAAGTTGTGTTTAGGACCAATGATGGCCCAATAATGTGTGTTTAAGGGCAATGAGGGTCCGTTGGGACCAATGAGTCCCAATAAAGTGTGTATATAACCAATAAGTTGTGTTTACGAC
>JBCNJP010010030.1:0-24861 GCA_039602395.1 Deinandra increscens subsp. villosa | reverse complement strand
TTGTGTTGTTCATTATAAATTTTGTTTACGTCGTTGCAATGTGTGACAGATAAACATTAGTTGTAGATTAAAATAAGTCGTTAAAATTAATTATGCAATCCTTCCATGACTCCTTCATGCACAACCGATGTGATGTTCCACGCCCTACGTCACTCCCATTTCACACCACCTACAAGCGTTCTTCACAAAGTCCTTCACCTTTCCTTCACTTCATAAACATTTTCTTGTGAATTGTAAGGATGCAATATTGTGGGTTAAGTTGTTAAGCATATTCACGATGAGGCTATGATTAACGAGAGTGGTAGCGTGGGTGGTGACATTTAGAATGGTATTTATAGGTACTTCTGGATGAAACCCGGAGGGGCAGTCCTCCCCCCCCCCCCCCCCCCGTCTCTTCTAAGCACCGCCCCTGTTTGGATAGAGTTCCTAGTAGATTAAATCTGATCAAAAGAGGATTTGACATTTCGTAATTTGTTTGTTCGATTTGTGATTTACATCCTGAGTCGTTGGCTCATGTGTTTGGATCGTTTACTGTTGTGACCAAGGTTTGGGGTTTGATTGCACAGTGGCTCTAGGTTGGTTGTATTGCTCCCTTGCCACCACGGGATCTGTTAGCTTTATTGGATGTTTCGAGCATGTACAAAAGAAGAAATCTTTTATTAAAGTTGTGTGTTTTACGTCTTAGTGGATCATATTGAGGTTTAGAAATGATTTCATATTCAACCCTATGAGAATAAGGAACGACGAATTGTTTGATCATAATGTCTTATTTTCGGTTTTCTAACAGAAATAAGAAATTTAGATTTTCGTTGATTGAGTGGCTCATTAACCCTCTCTTGTTGATGTAATGTTTGTTTTGTTGGCTTCCTTAGCCAACTTTTCTTAATAAGTTTTTGTCGTTCCGAAAAAAAAAATCAAACGTGTTCAGGTGGGAGCAATCTAGATTAAGGTGAACCTCTAGGAGGTATTTTGCTCAAGCAATTAAAAGCAAATTGCTAGGCCAAATGTTATATTGGTATCAAATTTACTCATACTATGTTCTGTTAACTGTAATGGGGCAAACCTCATCGAGAACCGTGAGTCATAATAGGGTGTGTGTGATGATGAACTATAAAATCAAACTACAAGGATTACCTTTAGAGAATGCTTGTGTGTTAATGATGAAACAAAGCTCTAAACGAAGAACTTATCTAGGAGAATCGCACAACACACGTCCTCGATCACCAGTGGATGCTAGTCCTTGCCAACGAACAAGAAGCAAAACCGAAAACACCCTAGGGGGGGGGGGGGGAGGTTTCGGTCGAAAGGTTTTAGAGAGAGGAGAAGAACATTAGGATTTTGTTTATAAGGATATTATATAGTATCCTTATTTACTAGAAACTTACATTTAAGTCCCTAGACTAACAAAACCTTTACCCTTTTTATTTTAAATGGACTAACTATGATATTTAAACTAATTAGGCAAACTAATTATTTAACATCTTAGATAAATCATTAAGTTTAACTTAATGATCAAGGTCCGTTAAATAATCTCATGATCTTGGGCGCTTATATACATAATACAAATACAATTAAATGTATTATATATATACATCTTTGGTATCTCTGTGTATATGTGTGTGACCCGATAGGTTCATGTGTGTCTAGGCATATGATTATATATTATGACACGACATATTCCAACAGATACGTCTGTGTCCTCAAAGTTCTTTTTTTTTTAAATATGTTTGGGCTCAAAAATATTGATTCTTCATATACATATCTCCAATTTAAAAAAAAAAACCCAGGTTAATCCTCAAAGTATAACATATATTTAAATAGTTGATCAAATATGACATGACATCATATAATGTATAAATAAAGTCCACCACATTTAATTTAATAATCTATTAGTTATATTAAACAAGTTAAAGAGCAACTCCCTGCCATTTGGATATCATCATCGCACACTTTTCTCAATCGTTTTCACTAGTTGTTATAAAATTTTAATATCTAAAAGAGGTGAGACGAAATTGTTATGATCAAAACCAGTTTTGAGCCGAATCTAACTCTATCTCAATCTATTATGAGTCTGTTACTCAGTCCAACATATCCGTTTTATATCCGTTTTATAAGAATATATGCTAAAAAGGTTAAAAAGCAAAATGCAAAGGAATATTAATGAAAGATGGTATATATTCCCATGTTTAAAAATTACATCACATTATCAAAACAAACTAAATGCTTTATGAGACAACTTCTCTCCTTTCTTTTCACCCCTTCCAAATCTTCAAATGCCCCCTCTCTTTTCCGCGTCTCAACATTGATCATATACGTCTAGCAGAGATTTTTACCTTTTAGTTGAACTGTTAAAGATACTGAGTTCAAATTCTAGACATTATATAATCTAGTTTGGAAGGTAATTTAGAAGTTGGAGAATGTAGATTTGTTGTTGAAAAAAGCATGAATTCTACACTACTCTCAAATACAACTCTATATTGTTAATTATTAAAAAATAATAATTTTAGAAACATTTTTTATTTATTTTTATAGTGCCATGTAGTTCTCTCCAAATGTGTGATTAAGTAAATTGATGAAATCGGGTGGGGGTGGTGTAGGTGTTGAAATATTGCTGTCGTTGTATTCCTTCATAGTACTCTTCTTGCAACCCTTCCATCTACACATAGCAAGAAAACCAGGGGTTAAATTGAAAATTTATATAACCCTAATTTTCTTTTATTTTTTATTTTTTATTTAATGGTAAGAAACAAAGTTTCTTTGGTGGAGACCAAGGTTTAAACCTTGATAATGGTGTAAAATTGATGAAATAAAAAAAAATTAGCCGTTCAAAAAAAAAAAAGCTAAAGGTATGATTTTCTTGAAAATATATATTTTTTATTGTATAAGAATATTGTGCTATTTCAGTTTAATATTTCTAGTAAATGTTTTTCCAAAATAGTAACGTTATGTGAAATGTTTTGATATAATACATACCCACAATTCATCTTCATCCTCATGTCGTCGAAAACATAAAGCTTTAGGAGTTTCTTCGGGCTCATCGTTACGAGCAAATCTCCCACGAATTCTTGGGCGGTTATCAGCAAGAGTTTTCCGACATGCATACTTTCATATAATAGGAAAATAGTAAAAAAAAACTTTTAGCAAAATATATGAAGGAAAGAGAAGGCGTCACAAATATCATGTTGTTTTACCTATTTATGCACGTAAAAGCAACACGGTTACTCGATATAACTATGCTACTTTACAATATAATTGTGATAATTTATCATTTATAACTACACAAAGTTATATGGTAAAATAACACAATTATAATTTATAAATAGTAAAGCAACACTATTTTCATAAAGGTTATTGTGTTTTTTTTTAAAAAATTGTCGTGTTTACATTATAGTGCATTGTGTTTTTCTAAAAAAAATTATCGTTTTGACATATGACAACATTATACTTTATACTGGAGTCATATATAAAAAGTTGTTTTATTTTATGATCCCACTTTTTACAAAATAGTACCGTATAAAAAGTTATTTACATATAAAAACATTCCCAAAAAAATCCTCTTGCTTTATCATTCTATCATCTCAGCCATCTATTTTTTTTTTTAGGAAATTAGTTACCTTAATTGTCTTATTAAAATTTCTCTGTGTCCTTTTGGCTTTGTATCTCAAGATTCTTTCTTTCCTTTCTTCTGGACTGTAACGACCCACCTTGAAATTTGCTTCCTCCATGAATGACCCTAATGGACTTGATGACAATGTTTGACTTCGTTGACTGTTTTTCAAGCTCTACAAAAAAAAAAAAAAAAAAATTGCAATTCTCTCAGTATTCAATAAAAAAACCATTAATTTCAAGAAAAACAGTCTTTGTTCAATGAAGTTATTCAAGTATATCAACATTTGTAAGTAAAATTTCCAAATTTATTTTGGAAATTTTATGAAATTTGAAATTTCTAGTTTTTAGAGTCTTTATGCTTCTAAAAGGTACAATTCATGTCAATTTCAAAGTCAGAACCAAAAAGTCAAAATTAGACAAGCAAAAGGATTAAAAGAAAAACTAACTTGTAAATCACCAGTGCTGCAGACCCTTCTCATATGACTAGAAGTAGAAGAGAAGCCATGATCAGGTGAGATGAGGAATTGGGATTGAAGATTTGAGGACTCAATCAAGCTATCAATCTTTGGTTGAAAAAGAAAACCATTTGGTCTTCCATCAAAAGATTTACTGCTGTGGCTCCTCTGCATCATCTTCACTGCATTTTCACACTCCCCATAGCTATGAGGCAAGAAAGAACTTGTGTTGATGTAATAATCATAAAAGGGTAGTTGACTTTCCTCTGCTTTGACCTCAAGAGGGCATAAATTTAGAGAATTTACTGAATTGCCCATTTGATTCAGAGAGAGACTCTCAAGCTGGTGGCTTGGTGGGGAGGAGGAGAGGAGGGTGGTGGTGGTGGTGGGGGCAAGTTGGTCAATTTCATCAAATGGGGGGTCAAAGCTTTCATGGGTCAAAGGGGTGAAATTGTAATTATTTTCATGAAAAGATTTGAGGATGTCAATTGGGGAAGAACCACTCAATGGAGAGAATGGATCAGTGAAGAAACACTCTTCAAAATCACATAAATCAGAAGACATTGAATATGGTTGTATCTTGAATTAATATACAACAATAAAAAGGTTAAACTCAAAGTTATGACTTTTATGTTAAAAAGACATAAAGAGATTGTGAAATTCAAACATATGAAAATCTTGAAAAGGGCAGTTGGTCATTTATATCATGACTAAAAAAAGTAGAACATGAATTTCCGACAATCTTGAAAAGTTACTTTTTAATAGAAAAAAAGGTAGAAAACAAATCTTTGACGATTAAATGCCGAAAACTTTTCTTCCTTTTTAACCGCTTAAAAAGGTAAAATTTGAATGCTACTGATCATGAAAAGGGTGAAAGCTTAAAGTCATAACCTTTTTGGATCAAAATTACAAGACTTCAAGTCACAATAACTTGCTCTCTTTCTTGATCAATGACAAGGGTGGGTGAAGCTTGAAAATATTCCATTCCCTTCTTGTAGTGTTTTTGAAGGCTTATGATTGGAGAGACAAGAACCAACAAGAGAGAAGGCACATGAAAGCAAGAGAGAAAATGGCACTTTCTCTCTCTAAAAGAAGAAGAGGACACCATTCTTTTGGCAAGATGAGGGGAGTTTAAAGGCATCAACCTCTAGTCACAATACTCAAAAACAAATAGAAACTAGTCCACTTATGCCATAATAATATACTATATTGTCATATAAAAAGGTTTCCCAAAGACACCCTTGAAGTTTGCCTTGTCTACAAAACCTTACCCCTCCCCTCATAAAGAGGGATTTTCATTCATCAAACTTTGATGGTAATTAGTAGCTAGGGTCATATAACATTTATCGTATCATATGATGATATGAAATTGTATGGTTTATGGCATGCATTATTTGTTATTGCAGTAACATACATTATCATGACTTACCAAAAACTATTTGTTATTGCAAACGGATCACATTTGTTGACATATCGTACAAATAAAATAAAATATTGCTTAAGGTTGATGTCGATAAAACTATATCGTAACAAGTTCACAAAAACTTTTCAGAGCTAATTAATAAGATAAACAATATAATTTGCCGATGCACGAATAATTGTGAACTTATTAAAAAAACACCAATTTAGAATTTAAAACACACATTTTCGTTTGTTTCCTCATGGCCCATGTAAGATGATTGCCATCAATGTCCCTATCGAATCCTTGCGGACATTACATAATTAATGCATGATATCCAATCCATGCATGTTCTTCAACGCCATCTCACGTCAACATATAACATTTAATAGTAGAAAAAAATATATGAAGAAATTCTAACGAATGAAAATTAACGTGGCAAAGAAAAAAACAAGAGGTTAATACTTCTTTTTTCGTATCTGGTGCTTGATGTAGAGGATACCCTCTAATGGATCCAAACAAAATACGTTGGCCCAACCCAACTAGGCAACTAGCCCAATATCTACAAACCTTATTGAAGAGGTTTGTGATCTGACATTCACAACATTATCCTACATTTTTATTGAAGAGGTTGTTTATATAGCTTGAACCTATGTCCTTGTAGAAATCAAGACTATTAGGTCGGACCAATCGCAGCAGATCTCTAATAAGCTCTTCGAACTATTAACATCTGGATCTTGGTCTTGTAATAATGAGCCGACTGCTAATTATACGTGAACTAAGGCTTTAAAAGCACATGCAAAAGCGTGTTAAAGCAATACAGGGAAGAAAGAGTGTCTGTAACGGCCCTCCGACGTGAAATCAGTAACTCGAATGAGGAGTGTATGTAATTAGGGTTTTTGAGAGAGAAAGAGAGAGCATAGAGAAGAAAATTTACCTACGACGTCTGTATTTATAGATTTTGGAATTAGGGTTTGTCATGTCAGAATGATGTCAATGCGCGTAAGACACGCGCACGCGTTAGGCATGCACGCATGTGTACCTTTATGATGGAATTCCTTATTCGAAATGAGACTGATTGGTTGATGGATCCCACATAATCTAGTAGTCAATTATGCGATATCCTTACCTAATAAAGGTTCCACGGGTTGCACGAATTTGAACACTTAACCCAGCCCTCGAGTGTAGTGTGGGCCTATTCTGATCCACGGATAACCCAGAGAATAAATTCGATACCTACCATCTTCGGTCCTTAGAGTCACAAATAAACATACTTACTCCTGGTTGTTAGGTTGTTTGGTTGTTTCAAGGCCTACCTTTAAAAGTTAATACATGAAAAACAATTCAACTCAATTGGTTTATTAATGAAAAAGTTGACATAGTAACATCTTAAATTTGTTACAAGATTATTTTGATGCAGTGTTATTTCAAGTGTGTAAAAATATTAAATTCGTTATATTCTTTATCATATAAGGACATGCGGTATATCCGCGTTGTGGGTGGCGTGAAACACTATCCCCACTGGGTTGGCGTGATGGGTCTGTGTGATCATTTCACGTGAAGATTCCAACGACGTGAAAGGGGAGAGATTTTGAGGCATTGTCCAATGATATTACACCACTTATTTATTTTTTGTTTTTTTTTATAACGAAATTAAAAATAACACAACATCACACCAGACCATCACACCAAGTATACCACACATAGTTTTATGAATGGTGTTATCCAGTCAGCTGCCACGTAACATGATAACACCACCCAAAACACCAAGATATACCACATGCCTTAAGATGATATGAAGCTCTATAGTAAATCTAGTGGCATCAACATGTGTAGAAATCATGTTTATTCTTAAATACCGAAGACTTTAAGTCGAATGGTTTTAGAATACTAGAGAGGTGGTCATGTGATGTGAAGGAGAACATAACATATTAACATAGATAATGGTAAAGCGTTTAAACAGATAATTGGTGAAGTGTCATATTGTTAAAAAAATTAATAAAAGTTTAAAAAATAAAACAAATATGAAATCATATAAAATAAAAGCGATTTTTAGAATTTAGTTAAACACAAAATTGATTGTTTACATAATTAGATTCTAAAGAAATTTCATTATTAATTGTTTATTCAGTTATTATTGATGAGGATTGGTCATGTTCAGATGCATTTGAACCTGGAAGTGCATGAAAAGTGATCAAGATGTTGTTGCTGCTGAGAAGCTCTATAAATATACATGTATAGGCTCATAATTGAGGACTCTACTTTTGACACCTTTAACTAGGTGTTTTGTCTTAAGTACTTTGTATGAGTATTCTTGAGCTTGTAACCTCTCTATAATCAATAAACTTGGCATTATCTCACTCTTTTTATTCCATTTCTCTAAATCTCATTCTAATCCTTGATGTATCTAATCTTACCTCTACTGTGGGATTTTATGCTTTATCAATTGTATTTTTTGTATCTACATAATTGGCAAACACAAATTTACCCTTTTAAACTTCTAAAAGTCAATGTAAAACCACAATAACATAATTGGCAAAAAATATTTAGTCATCTTAAACTTTAAAAAATTAATGTAAAAATACAATCTAATCGCTTTTAGATGTGTTATAAATTTATAATATAGTATAGATAGTTAAAATGGTATGAAAAACTGTCCAACCAATGTTTCTTAAATATATTCACGTTAACAAAATAAAAATGTCTACATACTATCACGTGTTAGTAATAAACGGATTTAATACAAATCTGTACTTTTAACAAGCATGGATATAAATATATACTAATCAAAATGAAGGATTTTTTAATAAAATAAAAGAAAGTGTTATTTTGTTTTAATGATATAATAAGAACAAATTTATCAAAGTTAAGAACAAAGTTTCGTTTTGTTTTGTCTGTCCAACAGATTGGGTCAGGCCCAAAGTTTTATCTCTAAATTCGTAGTTTAAAAAGTGTATGATGCAATTGTAACATGAGGGGCCCGGTTCACTTGAATAATGTTAAAATGTTTAATCATGATTTTCCACATTTTTAAACATGGTTTTAAAAGGTTTGCACTAAAAGGATTTCTTTTGTTGGGGTTAAGTTAACTAAATCATTTTAGTATTGAAAATTTGCTTATTATATTTATAACTAGATTTTACTAGCAGTGTGTTGTCACATGGATAACACAAGTACACAAACCAGTTGTATTACTTAAGCGTAACAAAAAAAACGAAAATAAAAAAAACTATGCAACAATATTAAAATTAGAGGCCGCGTTAAATATAATACAATATAAAAATTAGCAACTCTCTAGTATATGGTACAACCTCATATAGCATAGTGAACACTAGTTTTTTATTTAGACGGAACTAATTTAACACATGATTTAGTTGTAGGTTTGATATAGTCGTTTAAGTTTAGCAAAGAGGTTTATATTTTGCTGGTGGTGTAATAGGCACACAGATTTTTTTAAGCACAATCTTATAACATAGTACTTTTTAAAGCGTTTTGGTCATTACATTTTATTGATTTACGTTTTCTTTGTGTAGCATAATAACACTACAACGGTTTTATGTGTTCGCTTTGTCCCCGCAGTAACATGCAAGTTGTGAAATCTAGTTTCTATAATATAAGTCTATTAAAGATTAAAACTATAATTTATTGCAATGATAAGTTTGTTTTTCTTAACTTATTAAGACAAGGTCAACTTAAACTCCAAACACAAGAGGGAGTTGTTTAAAATTAGGTCGTTCTCACTTACTTTCTACTCTCCGTCCCTCTCTCTCTCTCTCTTTTTTTTCATAATAATAATTTAAATTCTTCTTGTAAACATACTTTAAATAAGTATATATTTCACCATTTTCTTTTCTTACATGCTATCTAAAAAGATAAATCGAAAGTATAACATATAAATTGATATTAGATGTATTGTAATCTATCACTATCATGGTGATTAACAAACATGTTTCTTTTAAGTGTTCATAGCAAATATTATTCAAAACTTGAGTAGTTTATACTTTATAGATTTATAAAGTGTGTGAGTTAACAATCTTCCTACTCTAATAAACAATTACAATTGTTAGACACATGTCAACACTAACTTCATTTCTCACAAAAGTTTTTCCTCCCATATCTACTCTCTAATAAATTATATTTGATTGGAAATTATATCTTATTTTATAATCATGATATATTTTTATTTATTTATATTTATGGAATTATGACAATCATATATTAATTGAAATCGTACTTTTATTTAAAACTATTTTTTAAACGATTATTATTTTCATTTTTATAAATATTTAAAAAACTTCACATTTATTTAATGTGTTTTCAAATATAATTGAGCAAATCATATTTAATATTTTAATTAATAAATTATACCTAATATTATTTTACAAATTCAATCAACATTGGAGATGATACTATTTATAGGAAAATTCATAGACAAAAATCATGTTTATAACATCCAATATTAAATAGTTTTTCTACCATATCAAATGATTCATGTTCATTCAATATGAAAATTTTAAACATCATAACTAAAAGAAATGTAAATTTTCTAATGTATACCAAGATAACATTTTTTTAACTGAAATACAATTTTAATATTAGATTATAATTTAGATTTTTTTACTTAACAATAAAAATATGTTCATTATAACTTTAATAAAACTTTACACTCACCTAACTTTCTATGAATTAATGATTATATATATATTTTTATTGATTCAACCCGTATAACATACGGGTTCTATCCTAGTTATTAAAATAAACAAATAAACCCAACTTACATATATTAATAATGCATGAATTGCAAATATTCAATATACTTATATGGTAAGGTGATTTTAGCCGTGAGAAAAAAATTGTAGTCTAATATTTTGTGAAACTTGTTTAACCTTTTTAATTCATATAATCCTTTTAGATATCATACATTTTTATTTAAAATTCTAAATATCTATTATTATACTTACACTTTCAACACAACAAAATATATAGAATGAAATTGTATATATATACAATCTCAAACATTACCTATGAAATCGTGCCATTCTTCAATATTCTTATATTATTTTAAAATATTCGTATTCACAACTCATTTGCTCTCAAATTGCTCTTTGTCTCTCTCGCAATCGATGGGAACTTCCTCGCCAACATCGCAATCACCGGCTACCATCACTGCTATGACCGACAACAGCACCATCGCCACCGCCTGCAACACAAGGTGAATCCCTAATCTTCTGTTCTTTTCGCCGCTAACCAGACTGTGAAGCCCTAATGGTGAAACCTGAAGTACAAAGTTGTTACTCTGGAAGCCCTAATCTAATCCCACTGGTACTGTCGTGTGTTTAGAAAGCAACATACTACTGTTAAACATCGCCAATTCTTCAGGTAAACATTCTGTATTCCGAAGCTTAAGATTTTTATCTTTTTGTTTTATTTTCATTTCATATTCTAGGGTTCAAGTGTTCGTGCTTCTATAGCTTCAATTCTTAGGATTGTTTGTTTTACAAAATTATTTCTATTTGTTGATTTCGTTGATACAGATATGCTACTATCTTTAGTTAATTTTTTCATAAAAACCATCACGAGTATCCTGTTATATTAGTGTTATGTTTAATTATCTGTTTGAATCCTGCTTATTTTAGGCTTTTTTGTACGTTTTATCTCCTTTATGGTCTTCAAATTGATTAGGACACAAAAATTTAACTTTCTATAGTATTTTGGGTTTTTTAGAGTTCTCTACAATTGTTAGCTGTAATCTTGAAATTGTTCCTAGAATTGGTTAGGATTGTTTAATTTGAGTTCTTATTTGATTTATTCCACAAGAAAGGGTAATGGTTATTGTTATGTTAGTTTTAGGCCTCTATTAGATTAGATGATGATGGACTGTATTTTGCTTGGCTATTATGTTTTTTGTAAAAGGCATTGAGTTAATGAAGTAAAAAAATGCTTCTGTAAAACCTTCTAACAGTAAAGTCCAGTTATGGTTTGTTTTGTATGTTGAGCATAGGGGCATGTGTGGTGTATAATTTTGATCGAAATTTATTAATGCTCAACCGGTATTCACCTTCTAAGTTCTAGCAATGAAGTCTAATTTTGATATTGTGTGTTTGGTGTATAATTCTGATTGTGATTGTGATTGTTTTCTTTTATAAATGTTTTAGCTTTTCTTTTAGCAATGCTTTTATGCTTATCATGACAGCAAAGTCTCGAAATATATGTAAAAGAAGTTTCTGTTGTTTAATTGGTTGTCTTTGTGCATGTATTTGCTTTCTAATTGAAGTTAATTAGACATTCCTTTTGAGTCATATATAATATAATATATTGAAGGCCGGTGCATTGTTCTGTTTTGTTTTGTGTACTTTTATTGAATATGGAGAAGTCCAAGAACTCACGTAATGTGCTATTCCACGAAAATATATTTTAAACTTCTTCCACTTATATGTAGTGTTGTAATGGTTTTGCTTTATCATAGTACTCTGCACTTTGACCTTCTTATTGTTTTATGTTCTTTCAAGTTTTAAACACTGTTTAATAGGTATTGTCATGTCACTTTAAAAGACTGTTTATATATGTTTTTAGGATTAATGTTTCTTCATGTGATATTCTACACATCAAAGCCTTCAACACATCTGAGCCTTCATGTGATATTCTACACATTTGAGATACGTTTGGTTACTCCGATTTGGTCTTTTGAAGGCTTTGATGTGTTGGGCTATGATGATTTTCACGATCTGAGCCTTAATGTTTAACTTCTATTTAGACTTGATTGCCTATTCCGGCTTGATTAGTGACGACGATGGCGATAGATTCAAGGTTTCGCTCTCTTTTTTTGTTGTTTCGTCTTACGATTGCCCATGTCATTTATCGTTTGTTGTCTTTGCAGGCTCAATTCTTTTACCTTACCGTTGCAGCCGCTTTGTCTTACTGGTATGTTCCTTTTTTGCTGCATGTTCGGTTTTGGTGTACCTTTGTGTCTTTTACAGTTTTACATAATTTCTAGCTTGATTTTTCGTGACATTTTCTATCATCGGTTGTCGATTGTTGACTGTTTTCTTTGTTCCTTGAATTTACCTTTCTTTTATGAAAATTTCAGTTTCTTCCAATTTCAGTTTCTTCGACTTGCGTATGTAGTTGTAGTTCAATTGCTACATGGTGTTTATATAGTGGCTGATGATGTGCTGTCTAAAAAACTTTCAGTTTTCGTGAAAATAAATGACAGCTGAACTGATGCGCTGTCTAAAAAACTTTCAGTTTTCGTGAAAATAAATGACAGATGAACTGATTCTTTGAACAACACAGGTATGTCATGGCTTATTTTCTTGCAGTGCCTTTCTTCTTATGTTCAATATATTTATGTGTTTGTTTATTTACTGCAGGGTAGCCATTCTTTTGCAGCAGTGTTTTTAAAGGTTAGGTTGTTTGCTATTTCGTTTTTCCTTGATGCTTATTTTTTACTTTAATCGATTAAGAAGAAGCAAAAGTGAAGCACCATTTTTTTGGTTAACAATAGCCCAGTATTTTAATAAACTTCAAGACAAACAGGAGCAAAAAAACTCAACTAAAACCAACAGAAGCAGACTGCAGAAGTGCAGCATCAATTTGATTAACAGTAACTTAACATTTTGATGAACTTTTTGTATAGTCAGGGACAAAAAACTAAAGTAAAAGCCCACTCCTAAAACCTGTCATTCTATGAAACACTAAATGCACCCCCAACGTAAATGTTAAATGAAATATACTAAGTTTGATGCTTTATAAAAATGACAAACTCACCAAAAAATTACAAAAAGGAAGTGACCCTCCACAACGCAGGTAATTTACTTCCAAACCATATGGCCCGCCGCAATTTACTTCCAAACCTATAACCTATATAACATCAACAAACTTTAGACTGTTCAGCAACGCAGGTAAATTACAAAAGGAAGTGACCTTGAAAATATTATTTCACAAACCTCTAAAAGGAAGTGACCTTGAAATGTTAAGTGATGTTGAAAATATTAGAGGTTTGTGAAATAATATTAACAGTAGCTTAACATTTTTGTCCAAGGTCATTTCTTTTTGGAAGTAAAGATTAGAATCAATGCGCTTCCGTATGTTTACATCATGTGTTCTTCATGTCAGATTTTTGAGGTGGAAGCTTGAGTTTTTTTTTATTGCAGGATGTGAGCAATATTCATGAAGTTCCTGATCATGAGGTTTGTTTATTCCATGGCTTTTGTTTTCATTTTCACCTCCTATAGTAAAGTAGTTGTGTTTCCAACTCCAGTAGGTACTCGATTCACGAAAAAAAAAATTATACTAGAAATACAAACTAATTTGGATCACCGCTGTTTCTTATATGAACAATAATTAGCCATGCAAATTTTATAGCTCCAAACATCATAATACTCATACACAATTTGTAATTCATGGCCAAATAAGCAGAAAAACGAACATAAACCGATCGTCTTCGTCGAATTCAAGCAGTTTAGGCATGATGTTGATTGATGTATTTGTGACCGAGCTTACCTTAATTTAGCTCAGAATTAAAAGGTGATATGTAGTTCTAACTTCACTTAAAAGATGTCTGTTTTACTTGGTCTATATGAGGATTTGATGTCTAATCGTTACACATAACTTATGATGCATGATTCTGTTTCTGCATTTTAAATGTTTACTTTCGGAGAACAATCGAATTGGTGTTGTTCCAGCTTGCTCAACGGGTGCGTGCGATGAGGGAGTCGAAAGTAGTTCCAGCTCCAGTAGTTCAAAAAATTGAGAGGAAACAAACAAAATGTTTTTTACTCCAATCTTTTCTGCATTATGGTTGTTGTCATAGTCCATCTGCATGACTATTTTCATACGACTCCCTTGATTTCCTTCTTCTATCACTTCAAAGATTCATCAAGTTTCTCTTACTCTCCTCATTTGATTTTGCAGATACCAGTTTTGCAAAATTTATGCATCTGTTTGGGTTGTTTTGTTTCTCAATTGTCATCGAAGAACATTTTTACAAAATTTAATTCAAGAACAGGACAATATGTTATCATTATATTTGGTTTTTGCTTTGATTTTATGAACAAATAACACATCTATGATATACCCAGCTAACCGCAGCAACGTACGGTTGATCTCTAGTTAAGTATAAAAAGGTACAACTACTAAGTTCAATTCTAATTTAAATGCTTTATTTTTATATTATTATTTTGTTCTCTCAATTTTTTTATCTAATCTTTTATTTTTTAGTTACATTCAATTCCGGCACTTTTAATCATTTTACTTATTTATAATGAATTAATCTTATTTTTATTTATAATATTTTTCTATTAATAGTGTTATTATATAGGAAAATTGGATTTAAATAATCCCAACTTTTACCTATTGGCAAACTAATAATCTCACTTTTCGATTTAGCAACCAGCAGTCCCACCTTTCAACTTATTTGTTTTTAATGGTCCCTCCGTTAAAAAATTTAACTTCGTTAAGTTTTTTGTGACGTGGCTGGTGATGTGGAATATTTTTTTTTAATTTTTTTTTAATTTTTTTTAACCTAACCTAATATACACATGGTCATCCTAGTCACCACCCATCACCCAAACAACCCCATTTCTAGTCTCCACCCATCACCCAAACAACCCCATTTCTCTTTTGTGTGTGTGCCGACGATGAAGACAACCAGCGACCACCTCCCAGCAGCAGCTCAGCCGACCAGCGGTGGTGATGCCGCCTGTTCCGGCCCTAATTCTTCCTCCTTCTCGACCACGGTGTTGAACCATGACCCTTGGGATCCCGTCTCGTTGCAAACAGCAAAGAAGAGTAGTTCTCTCTCCTAGCGGCGGCTAGGGTTTCGAAGGGCTGAGCAACCATCGGAGCTGTCTAGCGACCCTCCTCTCGTGATTCCAGTTTCCGATCGATATATATACAGATCCACAAGTTTTGCTAAGCTTTTGATGATGATGAGTTGTGTTCGTTGACATTCACGGTGGTGACAGGCTGTCCGGCGGCGGCCATGGCCTCCGGCCGCCAATACAGTTAACTCGGTGATGATGATGATAAGTTTTGGGGATGAGGTTGGAGCCTATAAGATTTAATAAGTGATTGGGACTGATTTTATGCATCTGGGGTGGTGGAGTGGTGATGGCGGCTGTGGTTGTGGTGGTGGAGTGGTGTTTGGGTGGTGGTGGTGAAATGGTGTTTGTGTGATAGGTGGTGATTAGGATGACTATGTGTATATTATTTTAGGTTGGAAAAAGAAAAAAATAAAAAAATATTCCACATCACCAGCCACGTCACGAAAAACTTAACGGAGTTAAATATTTTAACGGAGGGACCATTAACAACAAATAAGTTGAAAGGTGGGACTGCTGGTTGCTAAATCAAAAAGTGGGATTATTAGTTGCCAATAGGTAAAAGTTAGGATTATTTAAATCCAATTTTCCTATTATATATTACTTAATTTATTTATGTTGTTTTAATTTAGAGCACTTGTTATATGTATGATTCTATATTTTATGAAATATAAGTAATTAATGAATGAGATGTATTTCTTAAATCTTGACGAATGAGATGTATTTTAGTTTTTTAGATGCATTTTTTAAGTTCTAAGTTTTATAAATTTTTTGATGAATGAGATGTATTTTATGATTAGATAAACATATTGATGGATTGCTTATAAGTTGTAATATTTGATGTTGTAACTTTTTATTAAATAAAACTATATATTGATTGATTGCTTCATTTTTTTTATTAGGTTTATTATGGGAAAGACAAAGAGGGTGACGAGTTGAGTTATAATTTTTTCGGGTACTCATTGTTTCTCTCGTATAATCATAGGTATCTTAGGTTTTTCTTTTTTACAAAACATATATTTTTTTATTTGTAAGAACGGTCATTTGGATTAATGAATAAAAGTTAGTTATTTTTAGTTTTTATTGTTTAAACCGGCTCGAACCGCTGCTCTGAACATATACCTCGAAACATATTGATAGGAAAAAAATTGAGTAACATATAACTTTTGGTCACCACTAGAAAAATTCCCAAGCTCCACCACTAATAATAAGTCTAATTTTTTACGTCAACTAGAGCCCATGCATCCTATAGTGACGTGCATCATGATCAAACAACTTCACCTGCAACATGTATAACATACGTGTCAACTATTTAATAGTTGGGAATAAAAGTAGGTGTTGTGAGTACATATAGTTTAATAAAAAAGCGATTCATGTGTCAAGTGTTCTATTCAAATCATGATCAACATGTCAAATAAGTGATGTGCACCAACCTAGAAAATAAGGGAACAATCACCTGGCGTCAAATACCAAGCATGCCGGGTGGGTTGTGTGACACCCCGAAAACCGCAGCGGAAAAACGTTTGCGGTGGTGGTAACAGAAGTTGGTAATTGTTTTAATAGACTAAGCGTTAATTAAAATTAGTTGGTTGTATAAACTTGAGTTAAGAAAATTATTTTTCAAAAGCCGTTATTTATTCCATGGTACTATTATTATAAACGATAAGTTTATTTAAAAACATTATTCAAACTACTCAAGCGGTCCCAAACAAGCCAACTTTAACGCCAGTCCAGCCAGCACTTGCCCTCATCCATGATCGTTATACATCGCCCTGAAAATATGCCCAAAAATAAAATCGGTCAGCATAAAGCTGGTGAGTTCCATAGAGTTTTTAAATAAAACACTCGGCGAGCCATGCTCCCGGAATAAATAATCCAACACCTCAACCGGTGTTAATCAATACCAATGACATAATTATCATGCAATATCCCTTATAATGACTTAACGTAAATTAGCTAGATTTACGATAGTGATCTAACCATTGAGCCCATAATCAAACCAAAACATCCACACGCTCCTTTCTATTTATATTACCCCAATCTAGAATACGACCAGCGCGACTGACCAGGGGCGGGTTGTCACACCCGATAGATCTATCAATATAAACAGCGGCTCCTTTACCGGAGCTAATGATTATGGCATAAATAAATAAACAACGAGGGACAAAATTTTAAACCAAACTCAAGGCCATCACATATCAATTATAAGATTCATGCCATCTTTAATTATATCAATAAAATAAACCAGACATATTTTCTCCCAAAACATTAAAATAGTAAAAGTGGGGCTATGAAAACTCACAGTGATAAGCCAGAAATTTGAACTTTAACTGTCAATATAATGCCCTAAATAATTCATAAGGGACGTATAAGAAATTCAAGTCTTTTAACGGGTAAGTTGATCCTCCAACTTACTTGACTTGATAATGATTCCGAAAATTATTTTTATATTCTTAACAATCCGTTGGTGACTCAACAAGCAACCCAATTAACCGTTTCCACCAATATATCTTATCATGTTTATAAATCACATATATATATATATATATATATATATATATGAAATTTTACAAAAATAGTTTACAAATTTTTAAGTTAAATATGACGTTTTTCGGCTTTTTATGGCATAGTTTAACCCGACACAATTAATTATTCTCAGGTATATATTTATATAACTTTTAAGAATAACTTTTCTAACTTTTAAGAATAACTTTTCTCATAAAAATATCTTTTCATTGTTTTTAGGAATTTATAAGTGCTCGAAATCACGTTTTTAAGCCGATTTTTGACGTTTTTACAACTAGTTTTGTAATATAAATTATATTAACCCATTTTTATCAATCTCTTTTATTTTTCTAAATCATATACATATATATAATTATTATTCCAGAATTGTTTTATTTAAAATTGATTTTTATGTATATTTTATTAGTCATGACAAAATACCACTTTTTGAAAGAAAATAGTTTGCCTTTTTATAAGTAATCATTGTTATTTTTGTGTTTTATCCATTGTATATACATATATACATACGACATATGCATGTATGTATGTATATGCATACCTTTTCATCCATTTTATCACACATACATGTATGTATATGTATTCAAGAGATAAAGAAACACATCATACATACATATGTACACCCATGCACATATACATGCATGTATATATATACATACATTTCGGCTCATACACACATGCATGTATACATTCATATGCATAACCTTCATACACACGTTCATATGCTAAAGATTTAACCTAAGAGGGTTAGTTTTCCAAAACCCATAACATTTTCATATATATATATACATACGACATACATGCATATACATATACATATGCATATTTTCGACACATGCATGCATATATATATATATATATATATATATATTCACGATATACACACATATGCATATCCTTTTCATCATTTCTTCATCAATTTACTTCAATCTTCAAGCAAGAACAAGATTTTAACCTCAAATCATTAAGATTTCTTATGGGGTTTTTAGAATGACATTATGTTTTCATCAAAACAACATTACCCATTGATCTAAACCCATGCATGTAAATCAATTTACTTGTTTAAAGGATTTTAAACTCTTCATCTTGTATTAATCATTATCATTTAAGCTTTGGAGGATCAAAGTTCAAGTTCAAGCTTCAAAATTCTAGAGAGCGAGTAGAGAGAGAAAGCTTCATACTTGGGTTTTTGAAGAAAAATGGATAAAATGATAACACCCTTGCTTGAATCCTTGAGCTTTGATCAACAAACCTTTGAAATCCTTGAGTTTTAGCAAGCTTGAGGATGATGATGATGATTTTCGATGAAGAAGAGAGAGGGAGGGGGGGGGGGGGGGGTTCATGGCCGAAAGAAGAGGGGGAGAGGGAGAGAGATGGCGTGAGATGGGGTGTGGTGTGGGGGAGTGTGTGTGCCATCTTTATTATCTTGATTCAAGAGCGTAATCATTACCTACAAAAGGTAGGTATGATTACTTGTACTCTTTACAAGCAAGTCCCTCCCAAGTGTCAATCCAGGTGTCTCCATGACATATATATACATATTTTATAGAGTTAGGTGAATTAGCAGGTATATTACTGGTATATCGGGGTATAACAGGTAAATTTTCTATCACGAATCGTAAAAGCAATTATATGAAAATTAATGGAATTAAATTACGCTCGCAATGAAACAATCCAAATTAATTTTTGTCATACTTGATTTATCAGTTATTTTTATAGATGCTCTATTTCTTTTTGGTGGATACCGGGTTGATTATAACTTGAGTTGTCACCAACGTTTGTTAACAAAATATTTTTCATATGACGGCATTAAACTTTTTATAAAATAATATTTATTTTTATTAAATTATGGCTTGTAGTACGGTATTCTAACCTTAAAATGTCAGATGTCACAGGTTGTCAGCAAATATGTGACATCCGTCTAGTTTTCATGTCTGTAACCCGACCCGTTTAAACTTATCCATGTAATTTTATTCTTTATTAAAAAATTCTAAGATTATCCTTGTCTCATTTTATACATATACATATATTTATACATGTCAAGGTCATACCCGAGTCAACTCAACACGAGACAGTGGTGATATTATTGGATAATGCTAAAACTATACATTAATGATGGAACAATGATAGAATTTATAAAAGTTAAAACATTATACTCTTTTATAAATTTGTGACTTAAATCATTATTATTATCGCGGAACATTGATCCGGCCAAAGTTCAAACGGACCTGCATGGTCCGGGCGAAACCAAGGTCAGCCGGATGTTGTTCCGGCTGAAGTTCAAGCGGAAAGGTTCAGGTGTACTTCGTTCCGGTTGAGGTTGAAACATTAATTTTCCATACGTCGGTTTCTTATAATCTCACTACAAACATGGTCATTAACTAGTAAAGCATATCAAACTGAAACTCGTTATTAATATCTCTCGTATATATTATATAATATCAATAGACCACCCACATGACTAAAATTAGTTCTCAGATAGACCACCCACATGAATAAAACTAGTTCTCAAATAGACCACCCACATGTCTAAAATTAGTCATCAAAGACTAAATTTTCTTATATAAATACCAAAGCTAAACATTAGTTTTTCTCACACTTTTCATCAGATTCGTTACAACCATTTCTATAACCCATATCTCCCTCATAAATCGTTCAAATCCTTCCATTCATGTCCAGAAATCTTCTCCTTTGAGTCCTCTAAAAATGCCAACTGACCTCACTCAATTTCGATAAAAACTCAGCCCTCTAGACAACTTTGAACGACGGCTCCTCCAGAAGCTCGTTGCTGTGCGATCTTGTTTTCTATAGCACATTTGAGGTACCAAAGGAGATCGGGTTGAGCTGATTCTTTTTCCTATATCTTCCTCTTTCAAATTAATTCATTTAGACTTAAAATCTGTACCATTTAGTTTCCTAAATCGTCCAGAATCGTCCTCCAAAGTCGACCCAACTTTCTCTCCTCAAGGCTTCAAGTGTTGATTCAAGCTCAACCGTCATCTTCACTACCTTCTCCTTGCTTTATTAGTGTGAGAAAAATATCTTATTTATATTCTTAAATACTCGTTCATGTTTATACCTAAGAACACCCATTAAAAAGGGCTTGTGGGTTAATCACCTATAAAGGAGAACTACTAAACTTTAAATTCTGTCAAAACACAGATTCGTTGTTAGACTTTAAACCGGATATATCTTGGTCATTTGAACTAAAATTTAACAAACTCAGACTCCATGATTAAGTTCTTTGAGTTAGCTTTCCAACCATATATATTTTTCCTTCTAATTCAAACCGAGCGGCTCACAACAGTCCCTACAAGAAAGATGTGCGTTTCTATACCTTCTATTTTGTGAGGCTATTTCGAGCTATCTCTTAACATTTTCTTAAAACACTTATTAAACAAAAAATGTTTGGAATACATTAAACTAACAATTTGTAAATTTTGGTAATTTATAGTTAACGTTTGATATTTTAAAAACACACTTAAAGTCGCAACTTATAAGCTGTTCAAATTATTCAAATAATGCACTAAACCAAAAATCAATATATATCACCAATGGTCAACGGGTTAACTCATTTAAACAAGAACCAACTAGTCTAAAGTGGGTGACTTAGACATTCGATTCATATCTTTAAGACTTAAGGTGTCTTTATATAATCTAGGACACGGATAGTCGTCTTCATACCACTTGGACTATTTTCATATCACACTCACCACCTCAAGTGAGTACTCATAATCCATTTTCCTTTTCAAGTTTTGGGATGTAACATGTATATATTTATTCAAGCATGCATTCTTTCTTTTTCTTTTTAAACTATGCGATCTCATTCTTTGTCTATGTATGATTTCTATGCATATGTTAAACTATGTTGTCACTATTCGAAATCTATATTCTAGCATGATCATTAACAAACAAGCCTATGGTAATAATAATGGATTCCATTGGACTGACAACCCACCTGAATTTGACCGGTTTGGCATTCAGGTGACTGAAACCTAACTCAAGCTAAGCGTAACTTTCGAGTTACGGACAATAGTCATCAATGTTTGATTATGCAATATTTGTTTATTCATACGCACTAGAGTCTACATTTGACATATGAATCGCTTTCAAACTATTATATATATTCTAACCTTATGTTTATTCACCAACTATTTTTAGTTGACACTCTCTATTTTTATACATGTTACAGGACATGATGATTGAGCGTTACTTGACTGATGCTACATCTAGGATGCCTTGGACCTAAATTAATTAAATCAAACTCTATCTTTATGTTATGTTATGTGTGTTGATTCCTCCTGTAAGACTTGGAATTTGGTAAGGAATAATTATTGAGACTTTAATTAGTGTCATGAGCATTTGGACAATCATCATTCCCCGACGTAAATTTCGTCGTCCGTTGGGGTGTGAAAGATTGGTATCAGAACCATGGCTATAGAGAATTAGGTTATTAGAAATGGTGACCTAGACTATGGCATTGGGTGTCCAAACATGAGTATCTCATGTCTTGCATGCTTATTACATATTATTATATGTCCGTGTATATGCTACTTATTTCTACCTAATTCGATTCAAGCCCCAAATCTTTTCATGACACATACACCTTCACCTTATACCACATTTGAAGTTTCATTATTCTAGTTACTTTTCGATTTTCAATCTCGTCAAAATTTAAGTTCTAAGTGACGGACATGTAGTAACTGGAAGGGTGGACACCGGTAACCGAGTTTTCTGTCTAAGAAAGGTGTTTCGTATAAACCCATGTCGACCGTTGGGCCTGTGCGCCGATCTGAGAACTCTTGGTGAGAGTGTCTTACCTATTAGGCCAAAGCATGTCATACCAAACGTCACACGAACTATAATAACTTCGATAAGTCAAGGTGATCATTTTAATGGTTACCATTCAATACCTTGTTTATCTCACAATTCAACATGATTTTTTTTCCTGTTTCATATTTCATTTTCAAATTCAAGCTTTACATTATTCTTACGATTTATACGAATCGATTTACAATGTTTTCAACCTAATTTTCATGATTTTCACGTGTTTATCATCTATCAATCCTTTTGAATCCTTAAACTCAGGTTCTCTTTCACTTCAATTCAGTATGTCTGTTCATTTCAACGGTTGCCGTTCTGGAAGTTCGGGACGCAAGATGGCTGCCCAAATAGCCAAGCAAATGGCTAAAGTCATCCCGGAAATGATGGTTCAAATCCAACAGAACCTCAATACTACTCCGGGAAACCAAAATGATGCAAATACTTCCAAGTGCACTTTCAAACACTTCACTGCCTGCAATCCGCTGAAGTTCACTAGGTCCACGGGTGCCACCAAGCTACTTCAGTGGTTCGAGGGCATGGAAAACACCTTCGTCAACAGTGACTGTCCCAAGGAACTGAAAGTTCGTCATGCCACCAGTGTCTTCCTCGAAAAGGCACTCTCATGGTGGAATGGTGAGAAGCGTACCCGAGGGACAGAGACTGCATTAGCCCTACCTTGGAACGAAGTGAAAGAACTAATGATTCGAAAGTTCTGCCCTTGCAGCGAACTTCGAAAGTTGGAAGAAGAGTTCTGGGCTCTCAGGCAAGTC
This sequence comes from Deinandra increscens subsp. villosa, assembly GCA_039602395.1. Classification (NCBI taxonomy): domain Eukaryota; kingdom Viridiplantae; phylum Streptophyta; class Magnoliopsida; order Asterales; family Asteraceae; genus Deinandra; species Deinandra increscens. The sequence goes on along the minus strand of JBCNJP010010030.1, from coordinate 1,460 downwards.
AGTGAGGAAAACCAAGCCTTCAATGACCGATTTGATGAACTTTCCATGTTGATCCCTTGTTTCGTCGAAACTCCCTCTCTAGCCATTGAAAGATACATTATTGGGTTGCTTATGTTATTTCAAGACACAATGTGGGGGAGTAAGCTCAAGACTCTGCAGGATGTAAAAAATTTCGCTGCAACACTGACTGATAATCATGCTAGGGCAGGGACTCTCACTAGGAAGGGTGAAAAGAAACCAATCGGCAAAGCCTCGACCGATCCATCTAATGAGGTTAAGGCTGAATCATCGAATGCCAACAAAAAGAAGCGGAAGTCCAACAACCGCAACTATGCCGTCATCACACCTGCCACACCCATAACTCAGGTTTCTCCAACTACTCAGCCCATCAAGAAGCCCTACACTGGGCCCTTTCCCTAGTGTAACGCCTGCCAATACCATCACCCTGCGACTACCCCGTGTCGCCAGTGCCAAAATTGTGGTTGTATGGGTCATTCTATCAACGATTGTAGACAACCCATTCGACCTCGAGCTCAACAACCCCTTGTTTGACCCACTGCTTTCCCCAATGCTCTACCACCACCCTATAGGTCTGCTTGCTTCCAATGTGGTGACCCAACGCATTTCCGCAATGCATGTCCCATGTTGACCATTGTGAACAACGCTCAAGCCAATCCAGTCAACCAGGGTGCTCGTGGCCGTGCATACAACCTCAATGCTAACCAAGCTCAAGCCAACAACGAAGTTTTTAATGGTACTTATCTTGTCAATAACCACTATGCTTCAGTTTTATTTGATACTGGTGCCGATAAGAGTTTTGTTTCCGTCGAATTTGAGCCCTTACTTGCTACCTGTCGTACCACCTTAGAAAATCCTATCACAATCGAAGTGGCAGATGGAAAATCCATCAGCATTGACTCGGTTATCCGCAACTGTACACTTAACTTTAATGAGCACAATCTCTCTATTGACCTCATACCCATGCAACTGGGTAGTTTTGACATCATAGTAGGCATGGATTGGCTAACTCGAAATTATGCCGAAGTCGCCTGTTTCGAGAAGGCTATCTGAATTCCTCACGCAAATGGTCAGGTTTTGGTTGTCTATGGCAAAAAACCATCTAAAGGACTTAAACTCATGTCATGCACCAAAGCCCGAAAGTACTTACGCAAGGACTACGTGGCATTCTTGGCTCATATTATGGACACAGATGTTGAGGAGAAGAAGATACTATCGTTCGGGATTTTCCTGAAGTCTTTCCTGAAGATGTATCCGGCCTTCCTCCTATTCGACAAATTGATTTCCGCATCGATCTTGTACCCGGAGAAACTCCTGTGGCTAAGTTTCCATATCGTCTCGCACCTTCTGAAATGTAAGAGTTGTCTAATCAACTTCAAGAGCTTTCTGAAAAAGGCTTTATTCGTCCAAGTTCCTCACCATGGGGAGCACCCGTTCTATTC
>JBCNJP010010029.1:0-24866 GCA_039602395.1 Deinandra increscens subsp. villosa | reverse complement strand
GTAACACCCCAACCCGGTACTAAGGTTGACGTGTCACTATTACAGAGTCAGAGGCAAAAAGACATTTTATATAATATCCAAAGTAGCTTACAAAATATCTGATCTTATACAAAAGGTCCATTGTCGTACATTACTATTTACAATAGTATTACAAGCTAAGTTGACTTTTACTCTCTCCACACATCCCCCTTTAGCCCTGGAAACCTGTTGCACAGAAAAGAAATGTGAAGGAGCAACATGCCTAGCAACGGATAATTATAGGGAATAATAATGAATATTGCAGGTCCAAATACAGAATAACGATCATTAAAGATCCAGATATCAAGAACGTGTCATATCATAAAGAAAGGAAATACCCATCGAGCCGAATAATAATATACATAATATAACAGGCGGAACCGGATAGCTAGCCCGAGAACCGATGTGAATTGGTGTATGGGCATTCATACAATCCAACCACCAGAAGTAATAATATCCTAGGACCAGTCCATACGCCTCGAAACATATAACAGATACTCCGTAGAGTAAAACAGGCGAGACGCCGTGAACTCAGCTCACTGTCACGGAGAGTGCCACGTCACCGATGCCGCAGTGACGTGCTTGTGGTCACCCCCACAAGTAGGGACATGCTCGGGTATTAGAGTACAAAAATAATAACAAATAATATTTTCCGAATATATCAGGTGTGCTAGGCTTCATGTTTAAAATCAGATTTGTAGCGGTATGAAATAGTTATATCAGAACATACGATAATGAGTACATTTTTCAATAAATACTATCGTATGTGAACGCTTCAAAGTTTAGATTCAGGACCAGAGTGGTGTTAAAATTTAGAATACGTAGATAACAATTTATAGAGAAATGATTTCTCACAACTCGGATCATCCTTCGAATGAATCACCATTCGAATAATAACACAAATTGAATATTGAGTCACATCCAAAAATATTAAAAGAGTGGTTATGAATACTCATAACGCGTATCACCATTTAAATGAATCACCAATTATAATGATAACACGAGTTTTAGAGATCCAACTAGGACAAATAGTAGAGAATGAATCGCACAAATGGGTATAGAAACCAACTAGAACAAATAACAGAGAAGGAACCGCACAAATGGGTATAGAAACCCAACTGAAACAAATAGTAGGGAAGAAAACGCACAAATAGGTATAGAAACCCAACTGAAACAAATAGTAGGGAAGAAAACGCACCTTAACCGATCATGATATCCAAAAGTAGTGTTAACTTATACGGAGTATTTGAAATGATCTAACAGTCTTGAGCAACGAGCAACAAATAACATAAAGTTGGAGGTTTGCAAATTTGTACCTAGTTTAATACTTCGAATGGTTTGATATTTATAGATATGTTAGAAACCATCAAAAATACGTCGGCTTATTTTTTAACATATCGAAACTTTAAGGTGTGACATATCTATTTAGCTACGTGGCCATCATTTGGTAAACCATTTTGATGATAAGTTGGCATACATACATACGTGTATATATTTACTTTCCTATTAAGAAATCTTTGTTTCATGAAGATATGTATGAACACTTACACACGTGCACCTCATTTCATTAGACTCTTAAGATTATTTTTCTTTTTCTTTATCTTTTATTAATTATTATTACTTTAAAAAAACATCTATAGTAATTAGATTTCCATTTTTTTTCTGTTCTTTTACGTAAATACTTGATTTATTTTCTTTTCATTTTTCTTTTTATAAAATATATTCATTTATTTATTATTTTACTTTGTTTTATTTTATTAAATTATTTCGGATATTACAATTCTACCTCCCTTAAAATAAATTTCGTCCTCGAAATTTGAGAGAAGTTAACTATCGAGTGTAATACTGATATGAGATAACAGAAACAAATATTTTCATAATCACGTTTAAAACTAAACAAACGACAAAGTAAGATTGAACGAAGTATCTTACTCGCTAAAAAGATTAGGGTATTGAGAACGAACTGGCTACTCGGTTTCCTTATAGTGGTTTTGGTTCTAGTTCGGGAATTATCGGTTAGTGTTGATGTGGTTCCCGTCACGGTGTCCTTTGCGGTTTTCCTCGGATTTGGCGAGTATTTTCTTAGTATCTATGTCTAAGGTTTTAACAGCATCAGCGACCTCGGTAATGTTATGAAACTTTCGTGTTATTATCCACCTTCTGTTTTTCTCACAAACTGCCCACTTCATCTTCTCTGCTTGTAGTTTTTGAGTCCCAGCAGCTGGTCCAAGAAAGCTAGCGAGTCTACAGAATCTGGCCATGAACTCAGGCCATGGTTCATCATCTCCTTGTTCAATAGATGCATATTCTTGAGCATACCCATTTCGTTCCACATCAGAGAAGTATTGTTGAAAGAATATAACGCGGAAGTCAACCCAAGGAAGAGTAGCTGCATAACCATTTCCACCTTGTGCCAATTTAATTCCTTCCCACCAAATACGAGCATCATCTTCCAGCTTGTAAGTTGCCAATCTTGTTTTGAATATGTCATCTACATCGAGGATTTCACATATCTTTTCAATGTGCGTAATCCAATTGCTAGCCTCTACTGGCGTGTCTGCATTACTAAACGATCTAGGTTTTTGCTTTTGAAATCTCTCATTCCAGGTGTGAATCCCTTCAGCTCGTTTAGTGCCTGAGTTCTCCACTATGCTATTTTTAGGAGGAGACGAGGGAGGGGTATTGTTTCGAGGGGATGGAGGGGGTGAATGAAGTGGAGATGTCGCGTTGTCCTTTTTGGCATGAACATGCTGAACGACGGTCTCCAGAATACTAGGAAGTAATCTTTCGACAGCTTTTTGAACGGCATGGTTGATGTTACGTCGTCTGGAAGAACTGGACTTACGACGAATGCGTCTTAAAGGAGGCATCTGAGAAAAATATCTCTATAAGGATTCTAACTATGATATGGCAAATGATTCAGAATTCCTAGCCCAGTGTCTACCCATTACCTCACAGGTTTGTTTTTAGTTTAAGTTTTCTACAGGAAAGAGCCTTTGCTCTGATACCATAACTGTAACACCCCAACCCGGTACTAAGGTTGACGTGTCACTATTACAGAGTCAGAGGCAAAAAGACATTTTATATAATATCCAAAGTAGCTTACAAAATATCTGATCTTATACAAAAGGTCCATTGTCGTACATTACTATTTACAATAGTATTACAAGCTAAGTTGACTTTTACTCTCTCCACACATCCCCCTTTAGCCCTGGAAACCTGTTGCACAGAAAAGAAATGCGAAGGAGCAACATGCCTAGCAACGGATAATTATAGGGAATAATAAGAATATTGCAGGTCCAAATACAGAATAACGATCATTAAAGATCCAGATATCAAGAACGTGTCATATCATAAAGAAAGGAAATACCCATCGAGCCGAATAATAATATACATAATATAACAGGCGGAACCGGATAGCTAGCCCGAGAACCGATGTGAATTGGTGTATGGGCATTCATACAATCCAACCACCAGAAGTAATAATATCCTAGGACCAGTCCATACGCCTCGAAACATATAACAGATACTCCGTAGAGTAAAACAGACGAGACGCCGTGAACTCAGCTCACTGTCACGGAGAGTGCCACGTCACCGATGCCGCAGTGACGTGCTTGTGGTCACCCCCACAAGTAGGGAGTACAAAAATAATAACAAATAATATTTTCCGAATATATCAGGTGTGCTAGGCTTCATGTTTAAAATCAGATTTGTAGCGGTATGAAATAGTTATATCAGAACATACGATAATGAGTACATTTTTCAATAAATACTATCGTATGTGAACGCTTCAAAGTTTAGATTCAGGACCAGAGTGGTGTTAAAATTTAAAATACGTAGATAACAATTTATAGAGAAATGATTTCTCACAACTCGGATCATCCTTCGAATGAATCGCCATTCGAATAATAACACAAATTGAATATTGAGTCACATCCAAAAATATTAAAAGAGTGGTTATGAATACTCATAACGCGTATCACCATTTAAATGAATCACCAATTATAATGATAACACGAGTTTTAGAGATCCAACTAGGACAAATAGTAGAGAATGAATCGCACAAATGGGTATAGAAACCAACTAGAACAAATAACAGAGAAGGAAGCGCACAAATAGATATAGAAATCCAACTAAAACAATAATAGAGAAGGAACCGCACAAATAGGTATAGAAACCCAACTGAAACAAATAGTAGGGAAGAAAACGCACAAATAGGTATAGAAACCCAACTGAAACAAATAGTAGGGAAGAAAACGCACCTTAACCGATCGTGATATCCAAAAGTAGTGTTAACTTATACGAAGTATTTGAAATGATCTAACAGTCTTGAGCAACGAGCAACAAATAACATAAAGTTGGAGGTTTGCAAATTTGTACCTAGTTTAATACTTCGAATGGTTTGATATTTATAGATATGTTAGAAACCATCAAAAATACGTCGGCTTATTTTTTAACATATCGAAACTTTAAGGTGTGACATATCTATTTAGCTACGTGGCCATCATTTGGTAAACCATTTTGATGATAAGTTGGCATACATACATACGTGTATATATTTACTTTCCTATTAAGAAATCTTTGTTTCATGAAGATATGTATGAACACTTACACACGTGCACCTCATTTCATTAGACTCTTAAGATTATTTTTCTTTTTCTTTTTCTTTTATTAATTATTATTATTTTAAAAAAACATCTATAGTAATTAGATTTCCATTTTTTTTCTGTTCTTTTACGTAAATACTTGATTTATTTTCTTTTCATTTTTCTTTTTATAAAATATATTCATTTATTTATTATTTTACTTTGTTTTATTTTATTAAATTATTTCGAGTATTACAATTAGGGACCACAAATACGTATTATGAATTAGTAAAGATGACATCGATCAGACTAATTATTTGTCCTTAAAAACCATGGAATCGAAGACTATTTTTCAGTCATGAACAACAGGTATTAGGCACTAAGATGACGTGGTATGAAGACATAGATTGAGGACTGAATTCATATGTTTTGAAGACTAATTATTAGTCCTTAAAAACCATGATAAAAAAAGACAGATTTCAATCACGAAAATAATTATTTAGGATTGAAATGACGTGGTACTAGTGGATAGGTCAAGGACTGAATTCATATGTTTTCAACTAATTATTAGTCATTAAAAACCATGGTATCAGAGACTGATTTTCAGCCGCGAACAAAATTTTTTTGTGATTGAAATGATGTAGTACTGGTGGATAGTTCAAGGACCGAATTCATATGTTTTGAAGACTAATTATTAGTTCTTAAAACCCATGGTATCAAAGACTAATTTTCAATCACAAACAACATATTTTTTTAGAATGAAATGACGTGGTACTAGTGAACAGAAAAAGGACAAAATTTTCGTGTTTTTGTGATTGAAAGTAAGTACTTGTTGGTTTCATAAACCGGAACTGATTTTTAGTTATTGATATCACTATCTAGGACAAGGAATAGGTGATTGGATCATGACTAGCAAAAATAGTCTTATATGACCATTAGGTACTACTATTGAATTATTGGTGACTGATTTTCAGTCCTTAATAGCCACTTTTCTTATAGTTCAGTTTTACAAGTTCGACGACAAAGATTTTGGTTGGTAAAAGATGTAGATAGAGGACCTGCTGTTCAGAAGGACTTGGATTTAGCTATAGGCGAGAAGCCAGAGAAGATGACATCGGCTAAGTGGGAGACCTTGTATAAGAAGGCCAAGACTATTATTAGAGCGTCACTAATGAACGATATTGTGTTTAACATTTTGAAGGAAACGTTAGCAAAGGGCAATATGGATGCTGATCAGTGCATTTTAGGTTTACTCAATTTAATATTAATTTTTTTTCTTCTAAAACACCGATATGGTTACAAATTAGAGCGTTATATATTATTATTGGTGTTTAGTATGCATGAAGAAATGATCTTAAACGTTGTAATTAAGTTGAACCCAAACCATAACATGTTAACGAGTCAAGTTTCATCACCATTTTTTTTATAATTTTTAATTTCAGTTTATCTTAAAATAAAAATATTATAAAAATCAAGTTCATATAATGTTGACATTGTGGATCACGTGAACTCAGAACGATAAGAAATAAGGGAAATTGGGCTTAGGCCCGTTTGATGAAGAAACAAAAGCGTTGGCAGCAAGGAAATTGGGGAAGTTCGCATTCGGGTTTAAATTTAATTAGTGTTTAGATACTTTGATTGATTGTTATGATGAATAATTTAGTAGTGAAAATATATATTTGATTTGTTTGTGATGAATGATGATTATTCCCTAAATATTTTTGTGATCATATCTACGGGTAGGATTTATATATTTGCATGTTAATCGTATTTGAATCTTGGATTAAACTATGTTCTTCTGTATGTCTTCACTGGTTACCTGTTTAAAAGTTTCTTTGTTATAAATTGAAAGAAGCTTTGTTACTGGATCATTTACACTGTATCACGAAACGAGTTTGAGTATTTGGTAGTCAATGCATCGTATAATGGTTTACCATTTAAGTTTGATTCTTGTTTAGCAACATCGTAGCTCGTGTCATTCGTCGCGATTAAGTTCTTGTCTTGTAGCATGGCCGGATTCCTTTGCTAACTTGAGTTCTTTTATGACATATAATGAATTATGTCTATCCATATAACTTGTTTGCACGTTAGCCACAATATCTGAACACTAGGTGTGATCATACTTTCATTTATTATTATTCTCGTTTACATTTTCTCTTTAGAAACCAAAAAACATTAAATTTTTACATCTCTAAATTTGTTAGTTAATTTTTGTTTAAATAATCATATAAAACTAATCACGCTAACACACGCTCCTCATGTATCCTATTTCTGACTTACCCTCGCTACCTAGGTTAATAAGATTTTTGCATGACCCCAATGACAGATCATCAGATGCCTTGTCTAATATGTATGAAAAGCCTTCGGCAGCCAAAAAGATGTTCCTGATCAGATAGCTAGTGAGCACAAAGATGATATATATAAGGAAGTTCAGTTACAATGGACATCAACTGTATGAACTCGATTTTCTCCAAACTTAGGTCAGTGTGTGATGTTAGTCCAATGTGTCGTCATTATTGTTCTTAATTTGTCTTATTTATTTATAATAATGGTTGGATTACGTTGCATTTTCACTAGTTTTGTGTTTTGAGGTACTGTGAGCTTAATGCGTTAAAAGTGGAGCTTTATGAAGAAATAGAAGCTGGCTGGTACAAGGATCAAGAAATAAACCAGAACGAGTGAAGACTTAGAAGAAAATAAAGAAAAGTTCCTGAATTTCAATTCAGGGCGGTACGCCCAGTGAAGCAGAGATCAGGGCAGTACGCCCTAAAGTTTAGAGAAGCAGCCGAGATTATTAATCCGGGCGGTACGCCCAGAGTTCCATAATTTGGGGCGGTACGCCCCGAATTGGCCGACAGAATATTTTTTTAGGGTTTTGATATTTAAACTTGTTTGTTAAGTTTTTAGAAATAATCTTCTTCATTCCATACGACCAGAGCTTTAGGGTTTGCGATTTTCAGCCTTGTTTTGGAGATTTTGAAGCTTTTCAATCATTCGGTAACTTAGTTTTATGCAATTTTTCATTATGTGTTTGTTTGTTAAGTTAGCTATGTCCGGCTAATCACCCCTAACTGCTTTTGGTGATTGGTTGGTAAAATCGTTCTCTTCTTAACCGATTACTTAACTAGTTGTTCCGGAATCCTTGCAACCGTTGAACACCCGCATGCTAAATTATTTAAGCTAACTAGTAACCTAGGGTTTTAGTGGTCCCCTGACATGATCTAGCACTTTCTTACGGCAGGACTAATCAGCCCATTAGGAACTTAGGTTATTAGGTCAAGGAGGCAATTGGGGGGCATGTCTATGTGTCACAGTTAAGTAATTAGGTTTTGCCTAGATCGGTAGCCAACCAGGATCCAAAAGTGGTTAGCTTCGTTTAATTGATAGTTCGAGTATTTCATTAGTTTAAAGTTAGTTGCTTTAGTAGTTAATTCACATCAACAACTCAAAACAGCTAAGTGGCAAAGTAGATAATTTTAGGTTAATCAGTAATTTTAGTTAATTTAGTTAATCAGTTAACCAATTTCCCCATATTCCCTTGGTTCGATAACCCTAGCTTCCACTACGACAAATTTAATCTAAGTTGGGGATTTGAAACGGCCTGACAAACCGTTATCAAATTGGCGCCGTTGCCGGGGAATTAGTGCGCTTTTTGATTAGTTGATTTTTGTTTAATTTGCATTTTTATTTCATTTTTTCAAAAAATCCAAAAAACCCAAAAATAGTGTTTTTATTCCAGTAATTACTTCCTGCAACTAAAAAAAAAAACTTTTTTCTTTTTGTTATTTTTTATTTTTCTTTATTATATCTTTTGTTCGTTTTTACCGTGGGTTTCGAGTTTGTCTGCGCAGGTTCTTTTTTTTTTTTGCAGGCTTAGTAGTGACTCAAGGAAATAAATATCACCATGGGTTGGGAGTATGTCGATTCGTGTTTAAGTTGTGGGAGTCTCAATCGTATGACGCATCGGTGCCCAGAGTTCGACACTTGGAATAAAAAGAAGGTGGAAGAGTATGCACGTAGGAAAAGAAGAGAAGCTGCTCAAAGACATCCTCAAACGGAATATGAAGACTCGTGCGTATATTCTCAATATCAGGGACCATCTTCATCTTACAATCAGGGATATTCTCAATCCATGAATTATAATTATTTAAATCATGATACATATTCTAATAATAATAATTATAATTCTAACTTTTCGCTTTTTGCAGGATATGATGATAGATATGGGAATAGTTACTCTCGACCGGCATATGAGGCTCAACAGGACTTTGATGATTTTGACCAAGGGTATCCCCACTACCCCCAACATGAGCAACAAGAGTACTATGATGATGAGTATGAAGCAAACATGTCTAATCAAGATTACTATCAGGGGGACTACCAAGAAGCCTTGTATGGTTATGAAGATCAACAACAGAGCAAAGTCGATGAAATTAGTGCTCAAATGGATGTGATGTTGGAGGTACTCAAGGATTTTGAGAGTATCATGACGCAAATGGAGAAAAAGCTTGATATTCGAGATGAGGAAATAGAAGCAATGAAAAAGCAAGTGGCCTAACTGGCAGAGGACATGGCGACTCCCAAAGATGAATCATGGGAACAATCGCCACTTGAAGAGGTTTAGAAAGAAGTGCTGCTTTCAGAAGTTGAGGTTATTAAGGAAATGACAGTGGAGGTTGAGAGTAACGTGGGACAAGAGGAGTGCAAGATTATGGTTGAAGATGTAGTTGATGAGCAAGAGATTGAGATCCCGCAAGGTAATATTGCTTCCCCTCCTTTATTTATTGTGCAGGTGATTGAGGAAAAACCGGTAAGGAAGAGGAAGGTGGAAGAAGATGATGTTGGGCAAACACCCAAGAAGCTCCGCAGTGATGTCTGGGATGTGCCATGTGTGAACTTGCAAGTTTAAATGCGACATATCAATTATAGAGCACATATGGGAAATTCGAAAGGTAAGTGTGCGATTCATGATAAATTTGTTTTTAATTTTCAAATTAATATTTTTCACAGGTCTAGTCTAAAGAGAAAATTCAAAAGACGTGTGAACTACCGAGCGTGGATCGGTAATGTGATTGGTAAGCATGGATTGAAAAAGTTGAAAAGACGAGTCAGATACCGAGCGTTTGTTGGCAATGTGGTCGGAAAATGTGGACTGAAGCCACCGTGAGCAGAGAAGTATGGTCTGGCTGAAGATCATAAATTTAGCACTGACTGGGAGGCAACCCAGAGGTAAGTGTGTCTGTTAGTTTAATTTTTTTCTATTTTGTGTGTGTTTTGTGTTTTGTGTTTTTCAGGAGTTGGATCAGTTTTTGGAGATACGAATTGAGCAAAATGAAGTGTTCCAGGTATGTTTAGGGTTATATATTAATTGGAACAGGTTGTGGTAAGAAATCTGGAAGTTTTGACAGAGAAGAGAAAATTTTCTAAGTGTCTAAAAATTTACAAACTTTCTGTCGAAAACGGGGATGGGCGGTACACCCAGTTCTTCAAAGTCCTGGGCGGTACGCCCAGGAGTGGCTGTCAGGATTGTTTGTTTTGTCTCTTATATCCGATCACCGGTACGTTTCCTATTCTTGTTTTTTTTTTTAATTTTTTTTATTTCTTATTTATTTTTGTTGTTTCTTTATTCACATTGAGGGCAATGTCGAACTCAAGTGTGGGGAGGGGAGTAACGCGTTTCGGTTGTGTTTATTTTTTGTGTGTGTTTTAAAAAAAAATTTAAAAATCCAAAAATCCAAAAAAAATAAAAAAATTTGAAAAAAAATGTCTTTGGATTAACTTGCAATTACATGGAAAATGATAGAAAAATTGGGAATCGATTTTCAGAAGAATAAAGAAAGAAAAGGGAAAAGCGGTAGAAAAGAAGAGTATGGAAAATGTATATAATTTGTGATGTGTCGGTAGGCCTAGCTGATTTAGTAAAGCTTAATTATCCCTTGGTGTTTATTTGTGTATAAATATGTAATTAAATTAGTTTGCCAGTGGGTTCCCATTTCAGGGGTTAGAGCGAAATTGAAACTGATGATTAGTAGGAAAGAGACCTTTTTAAATTAGAGACTTATATATCCTCAGAATAACCTGGCACGTTATGATCTTTTTGCGAAAGCAAATCCGAGAAATAACGACGCCCCATTTTTTCCATCTTTTGAGCATATTAGGTAATAAATTGTTAATGAATTAGAGTGAAGGGACAAAATACTCATGTACGAACTAAGGATAGTATCCCGTGGTGAGTGCCTCTGATGATGTTCTTGATCTTGCGGGCAAAACACTCATGTATGATTTCGGGGGTAAGACCTTGTGAAAGAATGCCTCTGATGATGTCCGTTGGTAAGTATAGCTAAAATTAACCAACTATAAAAAAAAGAGAAAAAAGAGAAAAAAGAAAAGAAAATGAAAAAAAATAGAAGCAACAGTAGTCAAATAAATGCTCAAGCAACTTCACTATCCATTCAAATCTTGTATTATATGAGTATCTGATTTAACTAGGGTGGGGAATATATAAATATTTCATCTTTATTACCCTTTGCTTTGACCGAATATGAGTCGGGATTAGATTGAGTTAGAATTTTCTGAATGTGGGACACATAGGCAGGTTGATACAAATGATTAGTAAATTACATAAACACCTTGGGGGCTCAAAGATCAGTGGTTGGGTTTATTCGGACCGAAATATCGGCAATTGCAATTAGCATATGTGATTACATTTTGGAATGTGGATTGAATTGATTGATAGATATAAAATTGTTAAATTATTTTGAGTTGATTTCCCAATTATGATTCCATGGCAGTTTTTCCGAGACGGAAAAAGTCAAGTGTGGGGATGTGATGTTAGTCCAATTTGTCGTCATTATTGTTCTTAATTTGTCTTATTTATTTATAATAATGGTTGGATTACGTTGCATTTTCACTAGTTTTGTGTTTTGAGGTACTGTGAGCTTAATGCGTTAAAAGTGGAGCTTTATGAAGAAATAGAAGCTGGCTGGTACAAGGATCAAGAAATAAACCAGAACGAGTGAAGACTTAGAAGAAAATCAAGAAAAGTTCCTGAATTTCAATTCAGGGCGTTACGCCCAGTGAAGCAGAGATCAGGGCAGTACGCCCTAAAGTTTAGAGAAGCAGCCGAGATTATTAATCCGGGCGGTACGCCCAGAGTTCCATAATTTGGGGCGGTACGCCCCGAATTGGCCGACAAAATATTTTTTTAGGGTTTTGATATTTAAACTTGTTTGTTAAGTTTTTAGAAATAATCTTCTTCATTCCATACGACCAGAGCTTTAGGGTTTGCGATTTTCAGCCTTGTTTTGGAGATTTTGAAGCTTTTCAATCATTCGGTAACTTAGTTTTATGCAATTTTTCATTATGTGTTTGTTTGTTAAGTTAGCTATGTCCGGCTAATCACCCCTAACTGCTTTTGGTGATTGGTTGGTAAAATCGTTCTCTTCTTAACCGATTACTTAACTAGTTGTTCCGGAATCCTTGCAACCGTTGAACACCCGCATGCTAAATTATTTAAGCTAACTAGTAACCTAGGGTTTTAGTGGTCCCCTGACATGATCTAGCACTTTCTTGCGGCAGGACTAATCAGCCCATTAGGAACTTAGGTTATTAGGTCAAGGAGGCAATTGGGGGGCATGTCTATGTGTCACAGTTAAGTAATTAGGTTTTGCCTAGATCGGTAGCCAACCAGGATCCAAAAGTGGTTAGCTTCGTTTAATTGATAGTTCGAGTATTTCATTAGTTTAAAGTTAGTTGCTTTAGTAGTTAATTCACATCAACAACTCAAAACAGCTAAGTGGCAAAGTAGATAATTTTAGGTTAATCAGTAATTTTAGTTAATTTAGTTAATCAGTTAACCAATTTCCCCATATTCCCTTGGTTCGATAACCCTAGCTTCCACTACTACAAATTTAATCTAAGTTGGGGATTTGAAACGGCCTGACAAACCGTTATCAAATTGGCGCCGTTGCCGGGGAATTAGTGCGCTTTTTGATTAGTTGATTTTTGTTTAATTTGCATTTTTATTTCATTTTTTCAAAAAATCCAAAAAACCCAAAAATAGTGTTTTTATTCCAGTAATTACTTCCTGCAACTAAAAAAAAAAACTTTTTTCTTTTTGTTATTTTTTATTTTTCTTTATTATATCTTTTGTTCGTTTTTACCGTGGGTTTCGAGTTTGTCTGCGCAGGTTCTTTTTTTTTTTTGCAGGCTTAGTAGTGACTCAAGGAAATAAATATCACCATGGGTTGGGAGTATGGCGATTCGTGTTTAAGTTGTGGGAGTCTCAATCGTATGACGCATCGGTGCCCAGAGTTCGACACTTGGAATAAAAAGAAGGTGGAAGAGTATGCACGTAGGAAAAGAAGAGAAGCTGCTCAAAGACATCCTCAAACGGAATATGAAGACTCGTGCGTATATTCTCAATATCAGGGACCATCTTCATCTTACAATCAGGGATATTCTCAATCCATGAATTATAATTATTTAAATCATGATACATATTCTAATAATAATAATTATAATTCTAACTTTTTGCTTTTTGCAGGATATGATGATAGATATGGGAATAGTTACTCTCGACCGGCATATGAGGCTCAACAGGACTTTGATGATTTTGACCAAGGGTATCCCCACTACCCCCAACATGAGCAACAAGAGTACTATGATGATGAGTATGAAGCAAACATGTCTAATCAAGATTACTATCAGGGGGACTACCAAAAAGCCTTGTATGGTTATGAAGATCAACAACAGAGCAAAGTCGATGAAATTAGTGCTCAAATGGATGTGATGTTGGAGGTACTCAAGGATTTTGAGAGTATCATGACGCAAATGGAGAAAAAGCTTGATATTCGAGATGAGGAAATAGAAGCAATGAAAAAGCAAGTGGCACAACTGGCAGAGGACATGGCGACTCCCAAAGATGAATCATGGGAACAATCGCCACTTGAAGAGGTTTAGAAAGAAGTGCTGCTTTCAGAAGTTGAGGTTATTAAGGAAATGACAGTGGAGGTTGAGAGTAACGTGGGACAAGAGGAGTGCAAGATTATGGTTGAAGATGTAGTTGATGAGCAAGAGATTGAGATCCCGCAAGGTAATATTGCTTCCCCTCCTTTATTTATTGTGCAGGTGATTGAGGAAAAACCGGTAAGGAAGAGGAAGGTGGAAGAAGATGATGTTGGGCAAACACCCAAGAAGCTCCGCAGTGATGTCTGGGATGTGCCATGTGTGAACTTGCAAGTTTAAATGCGACATATCAATTATAGAGCACATATGGGAAATTCGAAAGGTAAGTGTGCGATTCATGATAAATTTGTTTTTAATTTTCAAATTAATATTTTTCACAGGTCTAGTCTAAAGAGAAAATTCAAAAGACGTGTGAACTACCGAGCGTGGATCGGTAATGTGATTGGTAAGCATGGATTGAAAAAGTTGAAAAGACGAGTCAGATACCGAGCGTTTGTTGGCAATGTGGTCGGAAAATGTGGACTGAAGCCACCGTGAGCAGAGAAGTATGGTCTGGCTGAAGATCATAAATTTAGCACTGACTGGGAGGCAACCCAGAGGTAAGTGTGTCTGTTAGTTTAATTTTTTTCTATTTTGTGTGTGTTTTGTGTTTTGTGTTTTTCAGGAGTTGGATCAGTTTTTGGAGATACGAATTGAGCAAAATGAAGTGTTCCAGGTATGTTTAGGGTTATATATTAATTGGAACAGGTTGTGGTAAGAAATCTGGAAGTTTTGACAGAGAAGAGAAAATTTTCTAAGTGTCTAAAAATTTACAAACTTTCTGTCGAAAACGGGGATGGGCGGTACACCCAGTTCTTCAAAGTCCTGGGCGGTACGCCCAGGAGTGGCTGTCAGGATTGTTTGTTTTGTCTCTTATATCCGATCACCGGTACGTTTCCTATTCTTGTTTTTTTTTTAATTTTTTTTATTTCTTATTTATTTTTGTTGTTTCTTTATTCACATTGAGGGCAATGTCGAACTCAAGTGTGGGGAGGGGAGTAACGCGTTTCGGTTGTGTTTATTTTTTGTGTGTGTTTTAAAAAAAAATTTAAAAATCCAAAAATCCAAAAAAAATAAAAAAATTTGAAAAAAAATGTCTTTGGATTAACTTGCAATTACATGGAAAATGATAGAAAAATTGGGAATCGATTTTCAGAAGAATAAAGAAAGAAAAGGGAAAAGCGGTAGAAAAGAAGAGTATGGAAAATGTATATAATTTGTGATGTGTCGGTAGGCCTAGCTGATTTAGTAAAGCTTAATTATCCCTTGGTGTTTATTTGTGTATAAATATGTAATTAAATTAGTTTGCCAGTGGGTTCCCATTTTAGGGGTTAGAGCGAAATTGAAACTGATGATTAGGAGGAAAGAGACCTTTTTAAATTAGAGACTTATATATCCTCAGAATAACCTGGCACGTTATGATCTTTTTGCGAAAGCAAATCCGAGAAATAACGACGCCCCATTTTTTCCATCTTTTGAGCATATTAGGTAATAAATTGTTAATGAATTAGAGTGAAGGGACAAAATACTCATGTACGAACTAAGGATAGTATCCCGTGGTGAGTGCCTCTGATGATGTTCTTGATCTTGCGGGCAAAACACTCATGTATGATTTCGGGGGTAAGACCTTGTGAAAGAATGCCTCTGATGATGTCCGTTGGTAAGTATAGCTAAAATTAACCAACTATAAAAAAAAGAGAAAAAAGAGAAAAAAGAAAAGAAAATGAAAAAAAATAGAAGCAACAGTAGTCAAATAAATGCTCAAGCAACTTCACTATCCATTCAAATCTTGTATTATATGAGTATCTGATTTAACTAGGGTGGGGAATATATAAATATTTCATCTTTATTACCCTTTGCTTTGACCGAATATGAGTCGGGATTAGATTGAGTTAGAATTTTCTGAATGTGGGACACATAGGCAGGTTGATACAAATGATTAGTAAATTACATAAACACCTTGGGGGCTCAAAGATCAGTGGTTGGGTTTATTCGGACCGAAATATCGGCAATTGCAATTAGCATATGTGATTACATTTTGGAATGTGGATTGAATTGATTGATAGATATAAAATTGTTAAATAATTTTGAGTTGATTTCCCAATTATGATTCCATGGCAGTTTTTCCGAGACGGAAAAAGTCAAGTGTGGGGATGTGATGTTAGTCCAATGTGTCGTCATTATTGTTCTTAATTTGTCTTATTTATTTATAATAATGGTTGGATTACGTTGCATTTTCACTAGTTTTGTGTTTTGAGGTACTGTGAGCTTAATGCGTTAAAAGTGGAGCTTTATGAAGAAATAGAAGCTGGCTGGTACAAGGATCAAGAAATAAACCGGAACGAGTGAAGACTTAGAAGAAAATCAAGAAAAGTTCCTGAATTTCAATTCAGGGCGGTACGCCCAGTGAAGCAGAGATCAGGGCGGTACGCCCTATAGTTTAGAGAAGCAGCCGAGATTATTAATCCGGGCGGTACGCCCAGAGTTCCATAATTTGGGGCGGTACGCCCCGAATTGGCCGACAGAAGATTTTTTAGGGTTTTGATATTTAAACTTGTTTGTTAAGTTTTTAGAAATAATCTTCTTCATTCCATACGACCAGAGCTTTAGGGTTTGCGATTTTCAGCCTTGTTTTGGAGATTTTGAAGCTTTTCAATCATTCGGTAACTTAGTTTTATGCAATTTTTCATTATGTGTTTGTTTGTTAAGTTAGCAATGTCCGGCTAATCACCCCTAACTGCTTTTGTTGATTGGTTGGTAAAATCGTTCTTTTCTTAACCGATTACTTAACTAGTTGTTCCGGAATCCTTGCAACCGTTGAACACCCGCATGCTAAATTGTTTAATCTAACTAGTAACCTAGGGTTTTAGTGGTCCCCTGACATGATCTAGCACTTTCTTACGGCAGGACTAATCAGCCCATTAGGAACTTATGTTATTAGGTCAAGGAGGCAATTGGGGGGCATGTCTATGTGTCACAGTTAAGTAATTAGTTTTTGCCTAGATCGGTAGCCAACCAGGATCCAAAAGTGGTTAGCTTCGTTTAATTGATAGTTCGAGTATTTCATTAGTTTAAGTTAGTTGCTTTAGTAGTTAATTCACATCAACAACTCAAAACAGCTAAGTGGCAAAGTAGATAATTTTAGGTTAATCAGTAATTTTAGTTAATTTAGTTAATCACTTAACCAATTTCCACATATTCCCTTGGTTCGATAACCCTAGCTTCCACTACTACAAATTTAATCTAAGTTGGGGATTTGAAACGGCCTGACAAACCGTTATCAAATTGGCGCCGTTACCGAGGAATTAGTGCGCTTTTTGATTAGTTGATTTTTGCTTAATTTGCATTTTTATTTCATTTTTTCAAAAAATCCAAAAAACCCAAAAATAGTGTTTTTATTCCAGTAATTACTTCCTGCAACTAAAAAAAAAACAAAAAACTTTTTCTTTTTGTTATTTTTTATTTTTCTTTATTATATCTTTTGTTCGTTTTTACCGTGGGTTTCGAGTTTGTCTGCGCAGGTTCTTTTTTTTTTGTAGGCTTAGTAGTGGCTCAAGGAAATAAATATCACCATGGGTTGGGAGTATGGCGATTCGTGTTTAAGTTGTGGGAGTCTCAATCGTATGACGCATCGGTGCCCAGAGTTCGACACTTGGAATAAAAAGAAGGTGGAAGAGTATGCACGTAGGAAAAGAAGAGAAGCTGCTCAAAGACATCCTCAAACGGAATATGAAGACTCGTGCGTATATTCTCAATATCAGGGACCATCTTCATCTTACAATCAGGGATATTCTCAATCCATGAACTATAATTATTTAAATCATGATACATATTCTAATAATAATAATTATAATTCTAACTTTTCGCTTTTTGCAGGATATGATGATAGATATGGGAATAGTTACTCTCAACCGGCATATGAGGCTCAACAGGACTTTGATGATTTTGACCAAGGGTATCCCCACTACCCCCAACATGAGCAACAAGAGTACTATGATGATGAGTATGAAGCAAACATGTCTAATCAAGATTACTATCAGGGGGACTACCAAGAAGCCTTGTATGGTTATGAAGATCAACAACAGAGCAAAGTCGATGAAATTAGTGCTCAAATGGATGTGATGATGGAGGTACTCAAGGATTTTGAGAGTATCATGACGCAAATGGAGAAAAAGCTTGATATTCGAGATGAGGAAATAGAAGCAATGAAAAAGCAAGTGGCACAACTGGCAGAGGACATGGCGACTCCCAAAGATGAATCATGGGAACAATCGCCACTTGAAGAGGTTTAGAAAGAAGTGCTGCTTTCAGAAGTTGAGGTTATTGAGGAAATGACAATGGAGGTTGAGAGTAACGTGGGACAAGAGGAGTGCAAGATTATGGTTGAAGATGTAGTTGATGAGCAAGAGATTGAGATCCCGCAAGGTAATATTGCTTCCCCTCCTTTATTTATTGTGCAGGTGATTGAGTAAAAACCGGCAAGGAAGAGGAAGGTGGAAGAAGATGATGTTGGGCAAATACCCAAGAAGCTCCGCAGTGATGTCTGGGATGTGCCATGTGTGAACTTGCAAGTGTTAATGCGACATATCAATTACAGAGCACATGTGGGAAATTCGAAAGGTAAGTGTGCGATTTATGATAAATTTGTTTTTAATTTTCAAATTAATATTTTTCACAGATCTAGTCTAAAGAGAAAATTCAAAAGACGTGTGAACTACCGAGCGTGGATCGGTAATGTGATTGGTAAGCATGGATTGAAAAAGTTGAAGAGACGAGTCAGATACCGAGCGTTTGTTGGCAATGTGGTCGGAAAATGTGGACTGAAGCCACCGTGAGCAGAGAAGTATGGTCTGGCTGAAGACCATAAATTTAGCGCTGACTGGGAGGCAACCCAGAGGTAAGTGTGTCTGTTAGTTTAATTTTTTTTATTTTGTGTGTGTTTTGTGTTTTTCAGGAGTTGGATCAGTTTTTGAAGATACGAATTGAGCAAAATGAAGTGTTCCAGGTATGTTTAGGGTTATATATTAATTGGAACAAGTTGTGGTAAGAAATCTGGAAGTTTTGACAGAGAAGAGAAAATTTTCTAAGTGTCTAAAAATTTACAAACTTTCTGTCGAAAACGGGGATGGGCGGTACGCCCAGTTCTTCAAAGTCCTGGGCGGTACGCCCAGGAGTGGCTGTCAGGATTGTTTGTTTTGTCTCTTATATCCGATCACCGGTACGTTTCCTATTCTTGTTTTTTTTTTTAATTTTTTTTATTTCTTATTTTTTTTGTTGTTTATTTATTCACATTGAGGGCAATGTCGAACTCAAGTGTGGGGAGGGGAGTAACGCGTTTCGGTTGTGTTTATTTTTTTGTGTGTGTTTTAAAAAAAAAATTTAAAAATCCAAAAATCCAAAAAAAATAAAAAAATTTGAAAAAAAATGTCTTTGGATTAACTTACAATTACATGGAAAATGATAGAAAAATTGGGAATCGATTTTCAGAAGAATAAAGAAAGAAAAGGGAAAAGCGGTAGAAAAGAAGAGTATGGAAAATGTATCTAATTTGTGATGTGTCGGTAGGCCTAGCTGATTTAGTAAAGCTTAATTATCCCTTGGTGTTTATTTATATAAATATGTAATTAAATTAGTTTGCCAGTGGGTTCCCATTTTAGGGGTTAGAGCGAAATTGAAACTGATGATTAGGAGGAAAAAGACATTTTTAAATTAGAGACTTATATATCCTCAGAATAACCTGGCACGTTATGATCTTTTTGCGAAAGCAAATCCGAGAAATAACGACGCCCCATTTTTCCATCTTTTGAGCATATTAGGTAATAAATTGTTAATGAATTAGAGTGAAAGGACAGAATACTCATGTACGAACTAAGGATAGTATCCCGTGGTGAGTGCCTCTGATGATGTTCTTGATCTTGCGGGCAAAACACTCATGTATGATTTCGGGGGTAAGACCTTGTGAAAGAATGCCTCTGATGATGTCCGTTGGTAAGTATAGCTAAAATTAACCAACTATAAAAAAAAAAGATAAAAAAGAAAAGAAAATGAAAAAAAATAGAAGCAACAGTAGTCAAATAAATGCTCAAGCAACTTCACTATCAATTCAAATCCATCATTCTTGGGATATATGAGTATCTGATTTAACTAGGGTGGGGAATATATAAATATTTCATCTTTATTACCCTTTGCTTTGACCGAATATGAGTCGGGATTAGATTGAGCTAGAATTTTCTAAATGTGGGACACATAGGCAGGTTGATACAAATGATTGGTAAATTACATAAACACCTTGGGGGCTCAAAGATCAGTGGTTGGGTTTATTCGGATCGAAATATCGGCAATTGCAATTAGCATATGTGATTACATTTTGGAATGTGGAATTGAATTGATTGATAGATATAAAATTGTTAAATGATTTTGAGTTGATTTCCTAATTATGATTCCATGGCAGTTTTTCCGAGACGGAAAAAGCCAAGTGTGGGGATATGATGTTAGTCCAATGTGTCGTCATTATTGTTCTTAATTTGTCTTATTTATTTATAATAATGGTTGGATTACGTTGCATTTTCACTAGTTTTGTGTTTTGAGGTACTGTGAGCTTAATGCGTTAAAAGTGGAGCTTTATGAAGAAATAGAAGCTGGCTGGTACAAGGATCAAGAAATAAACCGGAACGAGTGAAGACTTAGAAGAAAATCAAGAAAAGTTCCTGAATTTCAATTCAGGGCGGTACGCCCAGTGAAGCAGAGATCAGGGCGGTACGCCCTAAAGTTTAGAGAAGCAGCCGAGATTATTAATCCAGGTGGTAGGCCCAGAGTTCCATAATTTGGGGCCGTACGCCCCGAATTGGCCGACAGAAGATTTTTTAGGGTTTTGATATTTAAACTTGTTTGTTAAGTTTTTAGAAATAATCTTCTTCATTCCATACGACCAGAGCTTTAGGGTTTACGATTTTCAGCCTTGTTTTGGAGATTTTGAAGCTTTTCAATCATTCGGTAACTTAGTTTTATGCAATTTTTCATTATGTGTTTGTTTGTTAAGTTAGCTATGTCCGGCTAATCACCCCTAACTGCTTTTGGTGATTGGTTGGTAAAATCGTTCTCTTCTTAACCGATTACTTAACTAGTTGTTCCGGAATCATTGCAACCGTTGAACACCCGCATGCTAAATTGTTTAATCTAACTAGTAACCTAGGGTTTTAGTGGTCCCCTGACATGATCTAGCACTTTCTTGCGGCAGGACTAATCAGCCCATTAGGAACTTAGGTTATTAGGTCAAGGAGGCAATTGGGGGGCATGTCTATGTGTCACAGTTAAGTAATTAGGTTTTGCCTAGATCGGTAGCCAACCAGGATCCAAAAGTGGTTAGCTTCGTTTAATTGATAGTTGAGTATTTCATTAGTTTAAAGTTAGTTGCTTTAGTAGTTAATTCACATCAACAACTCAAAACAACTAAGTGGCAAAGTAGATAATTTTAGGTTAATCAGTAATTTTAGTTAATTTAGTTAATCAGTTAACCAATTTGCACATATTCCCTTGGTTCGATAACCCTATCTTCCACTACTACAAATTTAATCTAAGTTGGGGATTTGAAACGGCCTGACAAACCGTTATCAAATTGGCGCCGTTGGCCGGGAACTACGTGCATTAAATCCGAGGATGAGGTTCAGAGTCTTCTACTATTATCCTCACCGCCAGATAGTTGGCCGGGAACTACTACTGCGATTATTAGTTCCACAGCAAGTTTGCATTTGATTGGATTCGGGATCTTAATCTGGGTGAAGACATTAGATGAAGAAATTCTTGGGAATCATCTGGTGATTTGATGCATGTTTGCAAAGGGCGGGGGGGGGGGGGGGGGATAACAGTGGTAGTGGAAGTGAGAACCGAAATTAAGGAGGAGTCAGTCTCGGGCTCAGGGTGATATGACATGATGGAAATGTAAACAGGTGGGATATTTCATATACCTGTGTTCAAATAAAGAGAAAAAAGAAGCTAAATATGTAGAAGACCATAAAGAAGATGATTCCTTAGTATGCAGTATGGAGAGCATGGTGGATTCCTAGGTCGTGTATTCTGGTGCTTCATTTCATGCTACCCGCAATAATGAAGCATTGCAAAATTAAAAAAATGGTTGATTGGGGAAGTACGATTTACGATTAATAAATTTCTTGATGTAATGGGTATAGGTGACATTCACTTGGTTTCTTCCATTAAATCTGCATGGACTTTGAAAGAAGGTTTATTCCAAGCTTGAAGAGAACCCTAATCTTGGTCAGGCGGTTTGATGATTAGGGTATCGAAGGTAGACACCAGAAGGTGGTCAAGGGGAACCTTGTGGTGGCTCGTGACAAGAAGAGGAGTTCGCTCTAT
This sequence comes from Deinandra increscens subsp. villosa, assembly GCA_039602395.1. Lineage (NCBI taxonomy): Eukaryota > Viridiplantae > Streptophyta > Magnoliopsida > Asterales > Asteraceae > Deinandra > Deinandra increscens. The sequence goes on along the minus strand of JBCNJP010010029.1, from coordinate 2,886 downwards.
GTGTCATGATATTGTCTAACGCAGTGACTCTCACAGATTTGAGGAAACCCAAAATGTGGTTCAAAGAGTCTCGTAGGCAAAAGAAAGTTTGTTGTGCAGATAACAAACCCAAAGCCACTGGACAGACTTAGATTGAACATGCTAGAAAAGGTTCACAAACCATTGAGGGATCTCGTGGTAGTGAGAGTACTGGTAGTCAATGATGTCGTGTGAGTGTATATATATTTTTCAATAAGTTTTTCACACTTTGTTTTAAATTTATAAAATGATTATCACCTCGGAACTAAACCACACACGAATAGGCAAGTGTACCAATCGATTAGTAATATAGCTTTGGTAAGTATCGATCCAAAGACGTGAGAGCTCCTGGTACTAAATCTTTATTATTGTCTAGCCGATAATAGATGATGGATTGTTTCAATTGTTTTTTAACTAAATTAACTAGTAATTAATCTAGATAAAGCAATTAACAAAGATGAGGATAATCAATCAAGGAAGAGTTCACTTAGACTTCGAATCCACCTAGCCGGACAATGACAACATACATATATTTTTGATGAGATCATTTTCTACACATGAAAGATGGGAATAGACTTGACCCCCGTCAAGGCTATCTAATCATATGACTGTTCGGAAAACTAGAACGGTAAACACACAATAGTCACCTAAAGTCATGCAATAAAGTACCAATGATATAACTATGTTGATTATAATGATGGATTAAACTCCTATCAAGGTTATTTAATCCCATAATCCTTTGGAAAGCTAATACGATGAACACATATTAACCACCTCGAATCACGTAATGAAAACAATATCATGAAGCTATTCAACTTTTATATATTTTACCACGAATACATGAACTACGAATTTACGCTAGTAAACCATAATCATACACACACACAATGATACAATGGATTCACAACGAGTGTAACGGCCTTTCCAAGCATATACACAAGGATGCACATTTGTTAACAATCCTAAATGCTTAAATCTCCATCCACCATTCCTAGTCAAATGCCATGAACATACATACTTGCATATATATTTCCATGAATAAATACCTTAACACATACGGTTTTCCAACATGATATGGTCAAGATATCCACGAGATTAAACATAAAATCAAGTCAAACAAACACACATAATCATTGAAGAACATTCATAACATTGTTAAGGTCCTCAACATAATTATCACCAAAAATATATGTAGAAAATCAAAGTTTAGCTAGGATTCATCTAATCTAAGTGAATCAAGAGTTTAGCTCATACTAGCTACAAAAACACCCAAAAGACAACTTACAAAATCGGAGAGAAACATGTCTAATGATGATGAATCAAACCGAAATTAAAGTGTAGATGGGTTGAGAAACACTTGAATCTCCTTCCGAGATGACGATCTTCACTTTTTTTATGAAGTTGAGATGAGATGAAACTTGAATTTTAGAGATGGAGTATTAGGGTTCTTTTTTTCACCCAAATCTTTTTTTTTTCTAATTCTCTTTCTTTTCCTTTTTATACTCTTCCAAAAGTTCAAATAATATCCTCCTCCCCCCTCAAGAAAATATGTGGCTAATAACTCCCTTATCCTCAAACATACGGCTGACAAATAAGATGGTACACCAACCAAGAATAACCCACTTGGGGTATTAAATGAGTAGATTTGAGTAGGGACAAGGGGATTTTTCCTCTAGTGAAGCTTGAGTAGGGGAATTTTCCTCTGGTAGGGAACGTTTTAGCTCGTCCTCTTTTGATACCTATAAAAATTAAATATAACTAAATAAGAACTAATTCCTAAAAATATAACATGAAAACTTGCTTAAATGAGGGACAATGTGTATAATTTATATGTATATATTGTGAAACATCAGTCAACCAATCAAAGCTACAGGCAGAGTTACTAGACAATGGATTAAGAAAACTAATACTCGAGCTGTAAAGTCTCTTCAGATGATTATCTAATTCATACAGAAAGCATTTGTGCTTATCGAATCTCAAAATCCGACAGTTTGTCTCATAGGAGCCGATAGGGATTAAGAACGAGTCAAGGATAGTTTTACCATGACCAATGAGTTAGAGCTTGAGGGAGCCTCAACAGGCCTTTAGGTGAACTAATGAGAATGTTGCTGTAACAAGGAGAGTCGAGGAAAGTTACAAGAGGTATAATTTTTCACGACAGATGAAAGAGTATTAAGTCTGCTGGGTTAGGGAGCCTTGATAGGCTAGAACTATTGAAGACAAGAAGATTGGTTATTGCACTTAAGGTGATCACAGACAGGGGGAGTAGGGCGGCCCATGGTGCCATCTCTAGGGTCCGTTTTATCTTTCTTATTTTTATGTGCAACTCTAAATATACCTTGTACTTGTAAATTCAGCATAAGAACTTACAAGTGAGGTAGAAAGCAATAAAGAGTTCCTGGTTGTAGTTTATGAAAGTAGGCGGACCGTGGAACCTATGCTGGAGCCTTTAACTCGGATGTTTTTTGATGAACATTATGTTAATGCCTTGTAATCATTTGAAACCGTTGACATTCTATTTAGTCATTCCCCTTATTTTTGATGATGTTTGAAACCTTATCGTTCGGTGCCATTTATGCGTTTATTTACCCTGTTATGTGTTGTCTCGTTGGGATTCTGAACCGTTTATATCTTATACCGTCCTTACTGATTGTGTGTGCACCGGATAAATTCTTGTTGATGGGGTGGACAATTTCCGTAGAATGTAGCCCTTGTTAGGGATATTACGTGTTGTGTAATTCTGTTATATGTTATACATAATAATGTTTGTTAAGGGGGTCTTGCAGGCCCAAGGGTTTTGATCTCAGAACGAGGTAAAGTTTTTAAAATGTGAAACTAACTAGCGTAAGCTGACTTTTTTAAAGTATG
>JBCNJP010010027.1:0-24870 GCA_039602395.1 Deinandra increscens subsp. villosa | reverse complement strand
AACGTTCGCAACCGAAGCTGACCAATTAGTTGTAGGAATAATTCCTTACGTGTTTTGCCTTCCCGGTGTCTACTCGATCACGGTAAGTTAGGCTGACATTGTCCTCAGTCCGACTGCCAGTCGGGTGGTGCATCTCGTGCCCGCTGAGTGGGGTTTGTCAGACCCCAGTAGTACTACCCAATATCCCCTCGCTATTTGCTATTAACAGTTCGATAAGTAAGGACTTTCAAAGAATAAGCATTTTACGTGAACATGTGATATATACTGGATTTCTACTTTAATCATACATAAAAGTTGTTGTGTTATCACCCTAACCCGGGTGTAACGTGTTTGCGTGTGTTATCATCCAAAACCGGACGTAACGTAAAGGGTTGTGTAACTCACCTTAGGGTGCGCTGCTACAATTTAGTAAGACTCCGAGTCTTGCGTAACTACCAAGCACCTATTGAATTTACATACGTAAGTGTGTGTCTGCACATGAGTAACATAGCCTAAACGACGGTACTAAACCAAGTAATTCCAATTATGACGTGGGTGACAATTTCAATTCGTGATAAAATCGTTTGTTCGAAAGCAGTCAAAAATGATATTTAATCGAGAACACAAAGGTTTACAAAAATCAAGGCGCGTATGCTATTCCAAATACTAAATGTAGAGATTATATGTCGTGAAAAATAATAGTCGTCCTAAATATATATTTATATGTCGTGACAAAATTCAAGAGTTTAAAGAACATTTTTAAAACGTTCGTATGACAATAAATCAAATATATATTTATACATATTTCTATATTTAAATAATTTTTTTTGAACAAAAACGAAATCATTGTACTTTTAAATTTATTTATATCTTAACGTTCTCATCGTATGAACGTTCAACGAGAACCCTAACAGGGTTTATGGGAATTTCGTGGGTCTAGATTTAATAGTCGTGTTATAGTAGTCTTGGGTTTTAGGCCAAATAATGTTCAAAAATCGTTGTTAATAATAAAACACCCAAAAAGGGGGTCACAGAACCTGTGACCTCAGGTCTGGTATGGAGCGTACTTACCACCAGGCTAAGGATTCACTTTGATCACAGACCCGAAAATACTGTTGTTAATCACTAGGTCGCACCAGAATCGAGTCAGGAACAAAACAGGAAAAAAAAATATGTGGTTGCCTGGTTTCGATCTTGCGATCCCCAAGTGCCAAACTGAGTAGTGAACCACTAAGGCAGTTCCCAGTTTGCGTTTATATTTGTAACTTAATCATTTAAGATCTTTTGCGACTGGGTCATCTTCTTCATTTAAACCCTAATGCACCCGCCCCCCACCACCATTAACGTAAAAAAAAATCGTAAAGCTTCGTATGATCGAACCAGATGAGAAACATATGTCACAAAACAATCACAAGGGGTCTTAGGATTACCTCGGATGCGAAAACGAATCAATGTGGTCTCGGTGATGAACACGATCGAACGCGAACCCGTCACTGGAAGCAAACTCAACGCTGTAGTCAGTGCTGTGATCGTGGCTGGGTTTGTGCAGAGAAGTAGGATGAGTCGCCTGAGCAACAACCGGCTAACCGTGGAGGTCGCCAATGGTAGAAACGTGATCGGAGATGATGGGCGGGATTTCTTCTTTTGTTAACGGTGATTCGTCGGAATGAAAAGAAAGGAACGAGAGGGTGAGTGAATGCTTCGGACTTGCCAAATGATTTCAGAAACTGATATGATTCCTAAAATGATGGTCTTCAGGGTAACCGACGGTGAATTAAATTCGGTGTTGAAGGCGGAGAGTTACCGACTAGGTGATCGATTGTCGGTTTTTTTTCTTTAAAGGCCATTAAACCCATTTTCAACACTTGGCAAAATCAGTCCCTGCCCATATTACATATTAAGGGGCCAAGTTTGAACAAATACAAAATGGGTCCTTGAATGTTTGTGTAACCAAAATAAGTTTTAGAAGATGGCAGGAATAGTCCCTCAGGTTTATAAACGGCTAACGAGGCTAACAGAGATTAACGAAATACGTAAACGATGGCCAAACGAGTGTATGCATCTCAACACGCCATATCGTGTAATGTTTATGAGAAGTATTAACTTTAACGACCACATAAAATCATAGATTTCAATCTCTAATTATTCACTTTAAAGTCACATAAAATCATAGTTATAACCTCATAACTATATGCTTTTAAATTACTATAAAATTATGGAAGTGTTTCGTATTATTGCACGACACATCACCACATAAAATTATAAAATAACATGCGTATCTATACACATATATATCACATAAAAATAATAAATATAATTGTCACATAAAATGACAAAACGTTTGCATGAAATCATAAAATATAATTTATATAAAATTATAAATTATATCCATTCAAGTTAGTAAACCGACGTCTAGACTCATGTGCAGTACTCGTGTAACTATTCTAGTTAACTGATGTAACGGACGTTATTGAAATATAACACAAGTTATTAACGGGGTTAACCTGGGAAATTGCCGGTTGTCACATCATCCCCTTGTTAAGGAATTTTCGTCCCGAAAATTGCCTTAAGTTGATATGGTTTCTGTGGAAGGAAAAAAAATTTAGGGTTGCTACATCATCCCCCCTTGTTAAGGAAATTTTGTCCAAAAATTTAACTCATACCTTAATTAGATGTTGAGGCTTGATCAAATAGGTGAGGATATTTCTTTCTCATATGATCTTCTCGTTCCCACGTGAACTCCGGTCCACGCCTAGATTGCCATCTCACTTTGACGATGGGAATTTTACTTCGTTTCAATATTTTCTCCTCACGTCCCATGATTTCCATGGGTTGTTTGATAAATCGCAGTTGTTCATCGATTTGTAGTTCTTCTAACGGTACTATGAGAGTGTCGTCAGCTAAACACTTCCTCAAGTTCGAAACGCGAAACACGTTGTGTACTCCATCCAATTCAGGAGGTAGATTTAAACGATAAGCCACCGGACCAATACTCTCGGTGATCTCAAATGGTCCTACATAACGGAGATTCAACTTCCTGCGCTTGCCAAAGCGTACTACGCCTTTCCAAGGCGAGACTTTCAATAGTACTTTGTCGCCGACTTCAAATTCCAACGGCGTTCGACGTTTATCTGCATAACTCTTTTGTCTGTCTCTTGCCACTTTCATGCGGTTTCTGATTTGCACGATTCTCTCCGTGGTCTCATGTACTAGTTCAGGTCCAGTGAGTTGACTCTCACCGACCTCGGCCCAACAGACCGGCGATTTGCATTTTCATCCGTAAAGAGCCTCAAATGGAACTGCTCCAATACTAGTATGGTAGTTGTTGTTATAGGAGAATTCTACAAGTGGTAAATGCGTTTCCCAATTTTTCCCGAAGTCGAGCACACATGCTCTAAGCATATCCTCGAGGGTTTGGATGGTACATTCAGTCTGTCCATCTGTTTGAGGATGATACGCGGTACTCATATCTAAGCGAGTGTCCATCGCCGCTTGTAAGGATCCCCAAAAATTTGAAGCAAATCTAGGGTCTCGGTCAGAGATAATAGATAAAGGCACTCCGTGAAGCTTGACAATCTCCTTGAGGTAAATTTTTGCAAGTTTCTCTGTTTTGTCACTTTCTTTAATAGCTAGGAAATGGGCGGATTTTGTTAACCGGTCAACGATAACCCAAATCATATCATTATTGCAAGAAGAACGGGGCAATCCCGTGATGAAATCCATCGAGATTTCTTCCCATTTCCATTCGGGAATTTTAGGTTGTTGCAGTAATCCTGCTGGCTTTCGATGTTCTGTTTTGACCATTGCGCACGTCAAGCACTTGCTAACATATCTAGCGATGTCAGCTTTCATATTTGGCCACCAATATAACCCCTTTAGGTCTTGATACATTTTGTCAGAACCTGGATGGAACGGATAGCGAGACTCGTGAGCCTCGTCCATCACCAGTTCTCTAAGATTTCCATGGAAGGGTACCCATATACGATCCTTATAATAATGAAGTCCTTCGAACTTAACTTCAGAAGTTCCATCGACATCACGTAATGATTCAGACCCAAAATTTTCTTCCCTTAGGGCCTCTTTCTGAGCATCCCGGAGTCTATCCGGTAGCCCCGTATGGATCGTTAATTGGAGAGCTCGAATCCTTCTAGGTTTAACATGTTCCTTTCTACTCAAGGCATCGGCCACCACGTTGGCCTTGCCTGGATGATACTTTATTGCTAGATCATAGTCGTTTAGCAATTCGATCCACCTACGTTGTCTCATATGGAGATCCTTCTGTTCAAATATGTGTTGGAGGCTCTTGTAATCGGTGAATATCGTACACTTGGTACCGTATAAGTAGTGTCTCCAAAATTTCAAGACAAATACAACAGCGCCCAACTCTAGGTCATGAGTTGTGTAATTCTTCTCATGGGACTTTAGTTGCCTTGACCCGTATGCGATGACTTTAACTCTTTGCATTAAAACACATCCGAGTCCCTGGATTGACGCGTCACAATAGACCTCAAAGTCGTCAATCCCATCAGGTAAAGATAATATAGGTGCAATACAAAGTTTCTCTTTCAGAGTTTAGAAGTCTGTCTCTTCCTTGTCACCCCATCTGTACTGACCCCTTTGTGCGTAAGAGCGGTTAATGGTTGAGCCAACTGAGAAAATCCCTTTATAAAACGACGGTAGTAGCCCGCTAAACCTAGGAATTGGTGAATTTCCGTAGGAGCTCTGGGGGTAGACCAATTTTTAATGGCTTCGACCTTGGCTGGGTCAATGTGGATACCTTGTTCGTTGACGATGTGACCCAGAAATTGAACCTCTCGGATCCAAAAATCGCACATAGAAAATTTCGCATAGAGTTGTTCTTTCTTTAACAATTCTAAGATTAACCGTAGATGTTCCTCGTGTTCTTCTTTTGTCTTGGAGTAGATGAGGATGTCGTCAATAAACACTATGACGAATTTATCTAGGTAGGGCTTGCACACACGGTTCATAAGATCCATGAAAACAGCCGGTGCATTTGTCAGCCCGAAAGGCATGACCAAGAATTCATAATGGCCGTAGCGTGTTCTGAAGGCTGTCTTTTCTATGTCCTCCTAACGGACTCGAAGCTGATGGTAACCATACCTTAAATCAATCTTAGAATAGTAACTGGATCCTTGAAGCTGATCAAAAAGAGGGTATCGAAATTTTAATAGTGACTTTGTTGAGTTCGCGGTAATCGATACACATCCTAAACGTGCCATCCTTCTTCTTGACGAATAATACTGGTGCTCCCCATGGTGACGAGCTAGGTCTAATAAAACCCTTATCTAGCAGTTCCTGCAGTTGTGTGGATAACTCATTCAATTCGTTCACTGCTAGACGATATGGTGCACGCGCGATCGGAGCTGCTCCCGGAGCGAGGTCAATCCCAAACTCTACTTGCCGATGCGAAGGAAGGCCAGGTAATTCCTCAGGAAATACTTCTGGGTAATCGCGTACGATCGGGAAGTCTTCGATTTTTCTATCCACCTTGGTTTGGTCCGTAACCGTGGCCAGGATTGCCACGTGTCCTTTCCGAAGACACTTCTGCGCTTTAAGGTATGATATGATTCCGGAGACAACACCTCCCTTTTCGCCCTGAATTGAGAGTACTTCTCCTCCTGCTATGGGTATTCTTATGACTTTTTCTTGAGAAACAATTTCCGCCTGATGTTCGGATAGCCAATCCATGCCCACTATCACGTCGAAACTACCGATGGTAAAAGGCATAAGGTCTATACTTAGTTTATGACCAGATAGTTCTAATGTGCAGTTTTCAACCAAGTGAGTGGTGTCAAGAAGCTTACCATTTGCTAATTCAACCGTATACCTAGCTTTTAGTGGAGTTTGAGTAGCCTTAATCAACTTACAGAACTTAGTCGAGATAAAACTTTTCTCAGCACCAGTATCAAATAAGACATTTGCGAAGTAGTTGTTTAGAAGAAACTTACCGGTAATGACGTTGGCATCGTTTCTTGCTTCACCAGAACCCATCACGAAAGCTCGTCCTTTGGCGCCATCTCCATCGTTTCTACCCCCATCACCACCGTTGTTATTGTTGTTACGGTGGTTGTTGTTGTTGCCAACATTGTTGTTATTGTTCCTTCGAAGCTGTGGACAGTCCCTCTTTAAGTGCCCTGGTTTTCCACATTCATAACACCCCCTCGGGCCTTCATTATTATGCCTCTGGTTCTGATTCTGATTCTGATTCTGATTCGGATGGTTTTGTAGTTCACCCCAACAGTTCTTAGTCCATGGCCCCCTTTACCACAACGCTCACAGGTGAGTTTCTTGCATGCCCCATTGTGGTGTTGGTTGCACCGATTAGAGAACGGTGCTCGTCCCTTGTACCCATTGTGATTCTGATTACTACCACCTTGGCGGTTCTGATTACCGCCCCCGCTGTTGGTGTTACCGTTGTTATAGTCACCCCCTGGAATTGTTGTATCTCTTGTTTTGGTTGTGAGAGTTAGAGGATCTCCCATTGTTGTTGCCACTACCATTGTTGTTGTTGTTACTAGAGTCATCATCTCTCTTTCTTTTCCCATATAGGGCAGTTTTGGGGACCTTTCTGGGTGGCAAAGTTCCTTGCTCTATGGCCTGGTCAGTCAGCTTATGGGCCAACCTGATAGCATTCTGCACATTTGCAGGGTTTGAGGCAGTGACCATCCCCTTAATTTGTGAAGCTAACCCATCCACATACCGTTCAATCCTTTTGATGTCAGCATCAACTATCGTAGGACACAGCACCGCGTACTCGTGGTAGCGAGCGGTGGACTCTTCAACTTCAGAACCTACCATTTTCGAGTTTTGGAACTCGATTTCCAACCCTTTTGACTTGGTCATGAGGACAGTACTCCTCCATCATGGCATCCTAAAATTCCTGCCAAGTCATAGCATTCGCTGCGTCGAGCCCTAGCATTTGGATTTGTGCGTTCCGCCAAGTGAGGGCAGCTCCCTCGAGTGTAGCGGTTGAGAAATTTACCCGATTCGCAACTGGGCAGTTGCACATTGAGAACACCTTTTCTGATTTCTCGAGCCATCGCAGCAGACTCACGGCTCCTTCATCACCCTTGAACGTGAGTGGCTTACAATCCATGTAAGTTTTAAAGGTGCACTGAGCTGGGCCACCGTTATTGTTTCCTTGTACTTGAGCCGCAACGAGTGCTGCCGCAACGTTTTCATTTATCGAAGCCTAGACCTTCCTCGAAGGTTCTTCCTCGAAGGGTTCCTCCTCTTCTTCGTGAACAGGACCTCCCTGGACCTGCAGGGCTGCCATTTGAGCTTTGAGTGCGGCGACCAGCGCCGCTAGTGCCGCGTTGGAGTGTTGAAGCGCTGCATTGGATGCATTGGAATGTTGTAGTGCAGTAAATAGATGTTGTGCTTGATGCAGTCCATGATCCAACCATGATCCAACCATGATCCAAATTTGCTTGATTGGGTCGCGACTCAAGCGCAGTGACCCTGCTACGGATACCCATTACCCCCTGTGACAAGTTGTAGTGGTAGGTATCCCGCTCCCTCTGATCAGCCCGCAATCGCTCGATTTCTCTATCGCGTGTGCGATTGCTAATAGAATTTTGTCAGGTTTATCCAAGAGTGTTGTCATAGGCTGCTATCAGTCCCGCAATGCGCTTCAAATCAAAGGGTAGGTCAACCTCGAAGGTTCTTCCTCGAAGGGTTCCTCCTCTTCTTCCTGAACAGGACCTCCCTGGACCTGCAGGGCTGCCATTTGAGCTTTGAGTGCGGCGACCAGCGCCGCTAGTGCCGCGTTGGAGTGTTGAAGCGCTGCATTGGATGCATTGGAATGTTATAGTGCAGTAATCTGATGTTGTGCTTGATGCAGTCCATGATCCAAATTTGCTTGATTGGGTCGCGACTCAAGCGCAGTGACCCTGCTACGGATACCCATTACCCCCTGTGACAAGTTGTAGTGGTAGGTATCCCGCTCCCTTTGATCAGCCCGCAATCGCTCGATTTCTCTATCGCGTGTGCGATTGCTAATAAAATTTTGTCTGGTTTATCCAAGAGTGTTGTCATAGGCTGCTACCAGTCCCGCAATGACCCGCTTCAAATCAAAGGGTAGGTCAACCCTGTCCGGCACATGAAACATATCAAGCAACCGATATGTTGTCGGATTCAACCAACTATAATCGTCTAGTGCACACCTATTAGGACGTATGTGCTGATCCCGAAGGAAGTCCATTATCGTGTACTCAAGATGCTCAGGCTCGCGGCCTTGTTGGTTGGAGGATGATGATTGTTCGTTAGCAATTTTCTTTCCCTTCCCCTCGTGTTATCGTGTGATGCCATGGTGTCAGAACCCAGACAGACACAAACAAAAGAAAAACAACCTAATGTGAGTAATCGATTTTTGGCACGCGTAAAGAAAACGTTTTTGGGAATTGTTGTAACTAATGTTCAAAAACAATTACACTTTAGAATTTTTGAAAATTCTAGTTCTCTGCAACCAAGGGCTCTGATACCAATCTGTCACACCCCCAATTTCCACTAACGGAGTTTTACCGTGTGGGGTGTGAACCAGACCAGGACTCGAGTCATTAGTTACATCAAACATAAGTTAAGAGTTCAAAATATAAATATATTTCCAAACGGGAAATATCCAAAACCAGAGTTTAAAAATCCTGCGGAAGTATATTAAAGTAATGTCGCGCAAAACAAGCGCCCAATAAGTAAACAACCAGTTTAAGTCTAAGTTTTGAAAATGTTAAACACAGATTCCCAAAATAAAAGGGTTTAACCAGCGTACGTGCCCAAAATCAGATTCTCCTAGCGTCCTGCAAAGCATGCATAAGAGCAAGTGTCAACTAATGTTGGTGAGTTCACATAAGCACATAAGTATAACTAGTATAATTATACAGTACGAATACAACAGTCTTTATTCGTATGTAAGTATGTATATTACAAGTACAATCCATATCGTAGGTAGCGAGCCTAAGTTCATGTCACTAAAACGTTCGCAACCGAAGCTGACCAATTAGTTGTAGGAATAATTCCTTACGTGTTTTGCCTTCCCGGTGTCTACTCGATCTCGGTAAGTTAGGCTAACATTGTCCTCAGTCCGACCGCCAGTCGGGTGGTGCATCTCGTGCCCGTTGAGTGGGGTTTGTCAGACCCCAGTAGTACTACCCAATATCCCCTAGCTATTTGCTATTAACAGTTCGATAAGTAAGGACTTTCAAAGAATAAGCATTTTACGTGAACATGTGATATATATACTGGATTTCTACTTTAATCATACATAAAAGTTGTTGTGTTATCACCCTAACCCGGGTGTAACGTGTTTGCGTGTGTTATCATCCAAAACCGGACGTAACGTAAAGGGTTGTGTAACTCACCTTAAGGTGCGCTACTACAATTTAGTAAGACTCCGAGTCTTGCGTAACTACCAAGCACCTATTGAATTTACATACGTAAGTGTGTGTCTGCACATGAGTAACATAGCCTAAACGACGGTACTAAACCAAGTAATTCCAATTATGACGTGGGTTACAATTTCAATTCGTGATAAAATCGTTTGTTCGAAAGCAGTCAAAAATGATATTTAATCGAGAACACAAAGGTTTACAAAAATCAAGGCGCGTATGCTATTCCAAATACTAAATGTAGAGATTATCGGACGAATATATATATAAATATATATATTCATAATTATAAATATCAAGGTGTAGCCGAAAGTGTGAAAAATAAAACGTCCTAAATATATATTTATATGTCGTGACAAAATTCAAGAGTTTAAAGAACATTTTTAAAACGTTCGTATGACAATAAATCAAATATATATTTATACATATTTCTATATTTAAATAATTTTTTTTGAACAAAAACGAAATCATTGTACTTTTAAATTTATTTATATCTTAACGTTCTCATCGTATGAACGTTCAACGAGAACCCTAACAGGGTTTATGGGAATTTCGTGGGTCTAGATTTAATAGTCGTGTTATAGTAGTCTTGGGTTTTAGGCCAAATAATGTTCAAAAATCGTTGTTAATAATAAAACACCCAAAAAGGGGGTCACAGAACCTGTGACCTCAGGTCTGGTATGGAGCGTACTTACCACCAGGCTAAGGATTCACTTTGATCACAGACCCGAAAATACTGTTGTTAATCACTAGGTCGCACCAGAATCGAGTCAGGAACAAAACAGGAAAAAAAAATATGTGGTTGCCTGGTTTCGATCTTGCGATCCCCAAGTGCCAAACTGAGTAGTGAACCACTAAGGCAGTTCCCAGTTTGCGTTTATATTTGTAACTTAATCATTTAAGATCTTTTGCGACCGGGTCATCTTCTTCATTTAAACCCTAATGCACCCGCCCCCCACCACCATTAACGTAAAAAAAAATCGTAAAGCTTCGTATGATCGAACCAGATGAGAAACATATGTCACAAAACAATCACAAGGGGTCTTAGGATTACCTCGGATGCGAAAACGAATCAGTGTGGTCTCGGTGATGAACACGATCGAACGCGAACCCGTCACTGGAAGCAAACTCAACGCTGTAGTCAGTGCTGTGATCGTGGCTGGGTTTGTGCAGAGAAGTAGGATGAGTCGCCTGAGCAACAACCGGCTAACCGTGGAGGTCGCCAATGGTAGAAACGTGATCGGAGATGATGGGCGGGATTTCTTCTTTTGTTAACGGTGATTCGTCGGAATGAAAAGAAAGGAACGAGAGGGTGAGTGAATGCTTCGGACTTGCCAAATGATTTCAGAAACTGATATGATTCCTAAAATGATGGTCTTCAGGGTAACCGACGGTGAATTAAATTCGGTGTTGAAGGCGGAGAGTTACCGACTAGGTGATCGATTGTCGGTTTTTTTTCTTTAAAGGCCATTAAACCCATTTTCAACACTTGGCAAAATCAGTCCCTGCCCATATTACATATTAAGGGGCCAAGTTTGAACAAATACAAAATGGGTCCTTGAATGTTTGTGTAACCAAAATAAGTTTTAGAAGATGGCAGGAATAGTCCCTCAGGTTTATAAACGGCTAACGAGGCTAACAGAGATTAACGAAATACGTAAACGATGGCCAAACGAGTGTATGCATCTCAACACGCCATATCGTGTAATGTTTATGAGAAGTATTAACTTTAACGACCACATAAAATCATAGATTTCAATCTCTAATTATTCACTTTAAAGTCACATAAAATCATAGTTATAACCTCATAACTATATGCTTTTAAATTACTATAAAATTATGGAAGTGTTTCGTATTATTGCACGACACATCACCACATAAAATTATAAAATAACATGCGTATCTATACACATATATATCACATAAAAATAATAAATATAATTGTCACATAAAATGACAAAACGTTTGCATGAAATCATAAAATATAATTTATATAAAATTATAAATTATATCCATTCAAGTTAGTAAACCGACGTCTAGACTCATGTGCAGTACTCGTGTAACTATTCTAGTTAACTGATGTAACGGACGTTATTGAAATATAACACAAGTTATTAACGGGGTTAACCTGGGAAATTGCCGGTTGTCACAATTACTGATGCTTATTTATAGGGTGTACCGTAGCTAACCCACCACATCTTTAATACCTTTATTGAGTATTGTTTGTCTTCGAAGAACATCCTCTTCTACACAATAAATATAAGACAACCGAGCTTGATACAACAACATAGGGCGATCAACAGAAACTGAGTGATTGATCTAAAGAATATACTACGACCAGTCCACAATCAACCAAGAGACTAACCAAAGATAATGGACCATAGTTTCCCCTACTTTAGGGACGAGACCGGAGGTTTAGGAGACTCAGGTGAGTAATGGATGCACCATGGATTTCTTCAAAGTATCCCAACTCAATCACATAGATTCTGATAGATTCACATTGATCACATAGATTCATATCGATCACATAGATTCACATAGATCACCATAGAATAAACCAAAACCAACATAGATAATAATGATAAACAAAGATTTGAAGCTTCAGACTTCTTTTCCAATCAAAGCGTCAAGTTCTGGTTAACTAGATGGGTAGCGACCCACATCTGGTTTACCTTACAAGACACGATACCTGGACAAAATCTGAATCAGCCTTCGCTATAACCTAAGACCTATACCCCGCAACCAATATCGATCGTATGCTAAGCTAGCATCACACAGAATCGTTTGTAGCAGCGTGTATGAGTCTCTGATCTAGCAAGAGTAGAGCAATGTTCAACACTCGAATTAATGATATTCAACCGAAAAATTCAAGTGATGAGCACCAAAAGGCTTAAAAAAACAAATGATACCTAAAGAAATCGAGTACCACGAACTAAACGTAAACCACGCATTGGATGTCATGAGCCGATTAGCACTCATTCGGGTGTCACGACTAGCGTAATCCGAACGGTACATCTCAGAACAACATGCATCTGCTGACTTGGAATAAACCACATGGTTTGTGGTGTATGAATTCGGTGACATGCATTGAATTACATGATCTGAGATGCATGAATCCGATAACCTGAATCGAACGGCATGCTTTAAAGTACATGTATCGATAACATGAACCGAACGACATGTCTCGAAATACATGTACCGATAACATGAACCGAATAGCATGTCTCAAAGTACATATATTGATAGCATAAACCGAACAACATGACTCGAAATATATCTACCCAATGATTTACACCTTATATCATTACTCGAATACATAAGCCCGATAGCATGAATCGAATAGCATAACTCGAAATGCATGAGTCTGATAGCATGAATTGAATAACATGACTCGAAACACATGAGTCCGATAACACAAACCGAATAACATGACTCGAAGTACATGAGTCCGATAATGTAAATCGACTATGATGACTCGAAATACATGATCTCAATAACATGGACCAAAAACATAACTTAAAATGCGAGAATCCTGATAACATAAATCGAATAACATCACTTGAAATGAGAGAAATCTGATAATATAAACATATCTTGAAATGAAGAATAACTTGATTAATAGTAATTACCGGTCACGTCCACCCATAGTACCCTTCTGATGAGGCCAAGGATTTAGAATTAATTGATACACCCGATGAAATTGATTAGCGAACCAAAAAACGATCACATAACGATAGCGTGAAGAAAGACTGAACCACCACTAAAACAATCATCAAAGTCATGCCACAAACGAGAGTAGAAACAAAGGATCGAATCCATAAAATGATGGATATTCAGTCTAAAATTACACTCATGAGTCAATGGTAAAGCAATGCCAGGCCATATCTGGGATGCAACGGCACAATTCAATTCCATAAACTGACTATTGAGTAAATCAAGAGCCGAATTTACGAACTTAAGTAGCCGAAACAACCTGAAGTTTCTGGTCTGAATACGAACGAGGTTCCCCCATGATAGAGATCAAGGATGAGATATGAGCAAATTCATATATCGCCTATGAAGGCGATCACAATTTGGAAAATGGCCGCGAAGTGCTGGCTGAAACACGAAATTCAAAACAAGACACTACCGCGAAACAGATACAAACAAAAGTTGAGACGCATGAAGGGCACAAATTAAAGAGAGTTAACATAATGGACGAGACAAAACCCATAAGGAAGAACCAGTCGCACAGAGGCAGACTGCTTAGCGAGGGTTAGAGACGATAAGGTGACTGGCAACTGGAGTCGTACGAGCATAAAGGCAATGTGAAAGTCGACTTAGTGAACAACAGGAAGACCTGGTGTATCTTCGGAAGTCTCCGATTCCCATTTCATTATGATAAACTTCCACAATTTTGGGTCCTGAATGCATGTGCTCCATACGCAAGTAATTATGGGCTGAAGCCCACAGATTGGTTTATCGTCAAAGATTGCCGGGGTCTGAATGTCCGACGAGATACGAATGATTTCCTTAAAGCATACAGATTCATAATGATAACTGAAATATAACATCGAGGGTACACAGAGATGAGAGGGGAAAGGATCAGATGATGCTAACGGTGACCAATGCTGAAGAACGAACATCAACGAGTTATGTCGCAAGGCAGACACAACGTACACATAACGATAATGATTGTACAAGGAATAAACGATTTAGAAATCCAAACGAGACAACACATATCAAGGTACATAAGTGCATAAAAGACATAGAAAAATAAAGTTTCAAACGACATAAAAATAAAGGAAATCACTACATAGAAAGTTAACGAGATCAACGATTACAAAGCATCAACATAAGACTCATCAAACAACATCCGGGCGGGAAGATACAACATGGGCTCCATGAACAGCATTGCCGTTGGCGGCATCGTTATCGGTAGCTAACAGTGGATGTGCCAAAGGAGTGCGATCAGGGACACCATAGTAATAGCAATCATAGGTGGAGACAAAGGCAGTCTGGCAAACAACAAAGGATTTAGCAGGCACAGGAAGCACAGGTTGAAACATTTGATGCTAAACTCGAGCTGGCTGGTGACTGGCGCTCCTAATATGGCTGGGTCGGCAACAGATGCCCACATGATGACCAAGAAGGCCACAATTTGAGCACTGCCAACATAGAAGGTGTTAGTGTATGAACCTTGTGTGGCCGTTACTGTTCGAATTGACGAACAGACTGATTTGAGAGTGGACAAAGTCTGGGGTCCGAGCCTCGGCCGAACTCAAGGTTCGGAGGCTCCGAACCTTGGCCGAACTCCAGGTTCGGAGGTTCCAGGGTCGGCCCAGAATGAAATAGTATAAATAGTGAAGTCTTTGTATTTCATTGTAAGTTTTTGTCCAGTGTCTTCTCATATCAATGTGTTGAAGATGCTGATCGTGTCTGTTTTCATAAAGATCAGAATGTGTTACAATTCGGTGAAGATTGAAGATTATTATCAAGATGCAGTGATGTTCGTGTGTCTTTACAATTTCCGGATACAACTTATGAAGTGAACCATTATCATACATGCCGGTTCCAATTGGATGGTTGTGCTTGAAGTTAGGGGGAATTTTATTGGTTGTGGAGATTGTACAAGATTCGAACCGTTTCCTGCATACCTGATGATTCGGTCAAGGGGAGTTTGCTAAAGATAAAAGGTGTCTGCAGCAAGCTGACTGAAGATTGCTAGAAGATCAATGTCTGGATTCGACAGTAACGTCCAAGGGGGAATTTGTTAGTGTATGAACCTTGTGTGGCCGTTACTGTTCGAATTGACGAACAGACTGATTTGAGAGTGGACAAAGTCTGGGGTCCGAGCCTCTGGCTGAACTCAAGGTTCGGAGGCTCCGAACCTTGGCCGAACTCCAGGTTCGGAGGTTCCAGGGTCGGCCCAGAATGAAATAGTATAAATAGTGAAGTCTTTGTATTTCATTGTAAGTTTTTGTCCAGTGTCTTCTCAGATCAATGTGTTGAGAGGGGAGGTTCTGTCCGACCTCCCCCGGAGCTTAATCGTTTGTATACTCCTTCGGTTTATGTAATCATTCAACACAATATATGACAAAACTTCCGTCTCATCCATAGAATCGATCTTTACATGCTTTTTCAAAAGTTGATGAAATAAAACATTATCATTAATTTACCCATAAAGGGTAAAACGGTCTTTTAATCAAATAAGACCTAACACTCCTTAAGTCCCTTGTGTCCTTAGAACTATAATCATTATGATCTCCTATATTCATTTAGCATGTTCATTTCATTAGAATAATCTCCAGGTTATTATCTCTCACAAATCGGTTCTATCTCTCATATTCGATCTACTTTTCAGGTGAGTATTCACTAAACCCCCTCCTTCAATACTGTTGGTTATGACTATTCAATTCGTATTATCATTTCTAATGGTGATTCATTAGAATGACAA
Organism: Deinandra increscens subsp. villosa; assembly: GCA_039602395.1. NCBI lineage: Eukaryota > Viridiplantae > Streptophyta > Magnoliopsida > Asterales > Asteraceae > Deinandra > Deinandra increscens. The sequence goes on along the minus strand of JBCNJP010010027.1, from coordinate 9,051 downwards.
CCCGACTTGTGAGAAATCATACCTGGATTACCTTTTAAACATTTTGGGGTGTAACATGTATCTCTATTCAAAATCATTTCTCTAAACGTTATGCGATTATATGCTGATTGAATGATTTTAATGTGGAATTGAGTATGGAAATCTCTATGTGTTAGTCTACCTCTTTATATGCTAGTCTACCTCTATATGAGGAAATGATGATGTGAAGTCTAAGTGATTGAAGGTTCGTTATATTTACTTGTTCATTAACTGATTGACTGTATATCTGAATGTATCTCTTATCACATTTATCGCATGTGTTAAAAAATATATATTTTATAAACCTGTGTTTACTCACCAACTACTTTTGTAGTTGACACTTGATTTTATACATGTTGCAGGAATTTATGCTTGAGCTTTGATGTGATCACAATAGGATTGCTGGACCTAGATTAAAGACTTTAAATCAGTTTGATATGTATTACTGCATGTTTAATATTCTTGTACAATATCTTAAATTGATTAATGAAAAATGGCATGTTTAAGTATTACAACTTATTTTAGTTGTCATGTGCATCTGGACAATCATTGCGCCCCGACATATTTTGCCTTCGGTTGGGGTGTGACATGAGGGTGGTGAGTGACTTCTCCTGTTCTCCCCCGACTTCGTCGGCTTTGTGCTGCTACACTGCAGCTACCACAAACTTCTCTGGTTTTAATTTGCTACTATAACGAGCCATTTGAAGTTGCTCCCATACGACCGTTGAACACTCGAAATCTCAAAAATAAGTTTTTTAAACAATTTAATTACACATTCAATCGTTTCATTTTTTCGACACTAAAAAATTCATCTCTTCGCTACATTCTCTTCACACGTAAAAATATCATCTTTCTCTACATAATGAGGCGCAACGTTATCCTTCCAGCGATTTTTTCATCATCAACAAGTAGTTCTGATTCTTCCGAAGATTCCATTTTGAATTTCTTTCGAAAATTCTTCACGTCACAACCGATTGAAGATATTGCTCATTCAAAAAAAGATATGTGGATCTTGATCGTGTAAAGGCTCATAAACGACTAATGAAACATCACTTTCTCGACGAGACCTTATATAATGAAGAAATGTTCAAACTGAAGTTCTGGATGTCGACAAGATTATTTCTAATAATTGTTTCGGACATAAATGAAAATTTTGAATGATTTGAAGAAAGGTTTGACGTGAGGTTGAAAAGTAGTTTTACACATTTACAAAAATGCACATTGGCCATTCGTCAACTTGCACACGATAACGTTCCCGACGAATATAATGAATATTTAGCCGTGTGTGCTAAAGCCCTACGTGATTGTCTAGAATATTTTTGCAATGCTATTTTTTTATATAATAAAGAACTTCCATGTTCGGCAACTAGTCATGACATTACATTTTTGTACGAGGCACAATCAGAAAGTCATGGCAGATGCTCGGTGGCATCGACTGCACTAATTGGGTTTAGAAAATTTGTTTAAAATGTTTGTGATGCCAATTTATTCGGGGTGATCACCATTGCCCAATGATTATACTTGAAGCAGTGATGTTATATGATACGTGGATGTGACATGGAAACTTTGGTGTTGCCGGTTCAAACAACATCAATGGTCTTTAATTAATCTCCTTTGTTTACTAACGAGATGCATGAAATCTCTCCAAGGGTGTCCATTTCAGGTTAATAGGCGAGAATACAAACGTGACTATTACGAAACTGACGAGATATCCCTTCTTGGTCTACTTAATTTTGTTAAAGCTTGTCGTCATCGGTCAACATCAATGAAAAGAATCAAGAAGCTTCAAGAGTCGGCTAGAAAGACGGCAAGCGAGCTTTTGGTTTGTTAAAGTTGAAATGGGCGATAATTAAGCGACCAACACGTGAGATGACGCACGAAAAGCGATCGATCAAATGTATGCATGTTTGATATTACATAATATCGTCAAATTTTGGGAGTTGTCACGCGAGAAGATAGGCACCAAACCGGTTGTCGATAACAATTTAAATGTTGGAGTTGTGAGATCAAAATACACGTTCCCGACTATTTGATCTTATGGAACACGTTACTGCAAACTTGGAATTCATTTAATAGACGATATTATTACAGAACACGTTGCTGCAAACTTTGACATTCATTTAACAGACACATAAGACTGGTAGTTTTGTTTTTTTATTAATGTATTGTTTTTTATTTATAGTTATGTTTAATTATTCTTTTAATGTATTATTACTGTTAATTAATGAAAATTGTGATTTTATATTATATATAAAAAATGCTAGGCTACATTCAGGATTGCTCCCCCTCCTCTCAAGCTTCTTCCACCGCTTCCACCCTAAACCACCTTCTAGTTAAGAACTTCTAGTTAAGAATCATTGTTGTGATACATGTAACATTTGCAAATTATCCGATTGAGAAACCCGACCCGTTTTAAGTCAATAAGAGCCATCGAAAAAACTCATCACTGAAATTCAAGTGCAAACTCATTTCTTAGTCACCGGAACTTTCACGAATTACTAATTTGTAAATTATTGAGAACCGGAAGAATTTTCGGACATTTGTACCCTAATTAATGAATCTAAATGATTTATAATCGATTTTCAAAACTAAATACTTAGTTACAATCAATTGGAATCAAATTGGATGTCTCAATTAAAATTAAAGCAATTTCGGGTTTTTATGCGATTTCGGTACACGATTTTTCGTTTACCGGGAATCTCGTATTTGATCATCGTATTTCAAAATTGATTTATTTATGATTATATTGGTCCTAAATAACATCACAAGTCATCATGCACAAGTTGAGTCTCGAAACGTTGGTGATTAACCCGTTAGTGATACGTACGTAAAAATATAGACCGAAAACGCGTTATATTTGACCATAATTTGATGAATGGTATTCAATGTTCAATTTTATAAGCTTGAATATTTTTCATATGTTTGAGAATGTAAAATGGTGAAGATTGGTGAAAACATAATTTGATTTCGATAAAGAACGAAGAAACTAGAACGGAAGCGATACGTATTATTTAATTTTAAATTGATACTTAAAAAATGTTATATGTGATGTTTGTACCCTATCTTAGTGGTAACGATGAAATAAATCCAATGGTGATGATTTGGGACCCTAAAACCCTAATTATCGTGGCCAAAATATCAAATTACGCGAAAAGTAAATGAAGGTTAAAGGGGGTCTGTCTGGCTTCACACTACGGTAAGCGAAACTTGGGGAATCCGGTCTTCGCAGTACGCGACCCATATACGTCGGTTCCAAAATCCGGGTCAGCTCGATTTTGGCCTATTTTAACCACCTAAAGTTTTTTTCTTCAACCTTAATTGCTCCTAAAAGCGAAAGACGGTTGTTCCTTCATTTCCACACCACTTTTGAATATTAGAGGCTCATTTTGAGTGATTTGAAGCTCATAAAAGTGTCGGTTTTCATCGTTCTAGGTCGGTCTCTTCAAATTTTAGCATTTTTCTTCCTATGTTTTTGTTATTTCATGTTAAAGACTTGATTTTTACAAGGATTCCATGCTAGATCTTGGTTATACATACTTATATATGTTATATCTTGTGATCAAAGGCTTAAAGATTAGATTTTTATTAGTTTTTATTGAAGTTTTATGTTTACTTGTGTTGGATCTTGATGGATCTTGGTTAAACTTGTTGAAGATCACATTTTCTTATGCGTGCTTGTTCATCAAGATTAGATCTTTAATTTAGATCTAGGTTTTTATCGATGAAAAATGCTAACTTTATGGATTATTCATGGAAGTAATTATATATAATGTGCAAGCATGTTTAGATTTATATAAAAATGATGATTTAATGTTGATAAATGATAGATCTAGGATATTTAAACATGATTAGCCATAAATAAAATGTCCTGGATAGTTTTCATGCAAAAGACTTGATCTTGGGTGATTATTTTGCCTAGAAATATTTAAACTAGGGTTTATGTTGGAAATAATTAATTTGGCAAAACTAATTAATTAAACTAATTATTTATTTGATTGATTTATGGCTCGATAATTTTTATATGTTATGTTTATGTTTAGATTAGCCTAGAGTTAATTTATGGATGATAATTGTGGCTTATGTGAGACGTCGTAAAGTTAAATAGTTGGAATAAATATTTATTTTCCGTTATTTGACTTAGTTTTAGAGTTGACCTATCTCGTGACCATGATTGTACATTATCACCGCAATTAAATCACCAACGAGTCGTCGAGTCGATTATGTCGTGAAATTTAATTAATTTATTCATTTATTTATTTGATTAGCTATTTATTTATCTATTTATTCCGCCCTATTGTTTAGTCGTCGAGCTCGCTTTCGGGTCCTATCATTTAGTCACGTGGTGTCTTTGTCCATTCGTGTCTCATTCGCCAGGTGAGTATTCATAGCCCCTCTTTATTTAAACGATTTGGGATGCAACATGTCTCATATTCAAAACTCTTACTCGATATTCTTTACTCTAAAGCTACATCTGAATTCTATGTGATTACGTGTATTCTTGTATGTGAACTTGTGTGTTTATTTATGACTGGTTGTGATCAAGCTCGATATCATTACTCGCGTGACATTAGCTGTAAAAAGTCGGGGTTACGGTGATAGATCTATTGTCTTGACAAGTCCACTTGGCCTGCCTCGCGTGTGGTGCCTTGTGATTGGAAACCTTGAGGTCAGGGTTGGATCAGGCACCCCCTATTTGGTCTATATCATTATGGTTTATCATACTCGATCGCACTTAACACATTGGCTCACATGTTCTTAATCTATGTAGTACACTAAACCTATCTTTACTCACCAACTATTCGTAGTTGACCTTTATTTTATACATGTTGCAGGTTATGCAGTCTGATGATGTTTTACCATGATTGATGACACCATAGGATCGCATGCGGACTTAGTGTGACCCAATCAATTAAGTTGATACGTTTCTTCGTTGTGAACTATATCATGTATTGTACTGATTAATTATGATTTATGAAATAGGTTGATTAAGAATATCGTAACATTAATTAGTGTTGTGTGCATCTGCACAATCATCGCGTCCCGATAACTTCCTCCGTCGGTTGGGGTGTGACAGATTGGTATCAGGGCCATGGCTATAGGGATCTAGGTTATTAGAACCAGCTTGACCTAGACTTATGCCTTAGGTGTGACTGCATGAGTGCCTCATGCATAGCATGACTATATGATTTATACGTCCTATAATTGCTTCTTAATCATTCCTGTTAATTATTGCCCTTATCGTTTAACACACACTTATACACAATGTGCCCATTGTCTCATGATTGTTTTCTCTCTTTTCTCAGCATGGATAATCGCATTCGTCGCCGCAACCATCAAGTGGCTCAGGAAGTCGTACGTCAAGTGACGGCTGTTCTCCCTGATTTAATACAGCAAGCTCTCAGTGCCAATGCCACCGATCCAACACAAGGAAACTCAGGTGTTAGGTCCTCGTCTACCAGAACCAGCAAGAAGGAGAGAAAGTTTAAGTCTACTGCTAAGGCCACAACCCCTGAGGCTCCAATCAATGTTGCTATCCCCGCATCTCCTATCACTCAAGGTGTTCACGTTGTGCTGCAAGCTAAGAAGCCCTACTTGGGACTTCACCCTTCATGAAATGGGTGCAACCATCATCACCCTACCTACCTTCTGAAAAACCGTTTACGGATCGTTTCTATGGATGAGACGGAAGTTTTGTCATTGAATCATGTTGAATGATTACATAACGAAGGAGTATACAACGATTAAGCTCTGGGGGAGGTCGGACAGAACCTCCCCTCTCAACACACAGAAACAAGACAGAAACTTCCAAAGAATTACAAAGACGAAACTATTTATACTTGAATAATCCTGTCCGAACCTGTCAAGTCCGAACTCCCTCCGAACTCCCTCCGAACTTGGAGTTCGGCCATCAAGGTTCGGCCAACTCCGAACCTAGAGTTCGGCTGAGGTTCGGACCTCAGTTCATGTCTTTGACAATTCAGTCTGTTTGACAATTCGAACAGTAACGGCCACACAAGGGTCATGCATCAACAAATTCCCCCTAACCGAAGATTTAACGTCTCGAAATGAAGAAAAACGATAGATTTCGACCATAGAAAGAGCCAACAGCTCTGATACCACTTGAAAAAGCATGTAAAGATCGATTCTATGGATGAGACGGAAGTTTTGTCATATATTGTGTTGAATGATTACATAAACCGAAGGAGTATACAAACGATTAAGCTCCGGGGGAGGTCGGACAGAACCTCCCCTCTCAACACATTGATCTGAGAAGACACTGGACAAAAACTTCCAATGAAATACAAAGACTTCACTATTTATACTATTTCATTCTGGGCCGACCCTGGAACCTCCGAACCTGGAGTTCGGCCAAGGTTCGGAGCCTCCGAACCTTGAGTTCGGCCGAGGCTCGGACCCCAGACTTTGTCCACTCTCAAATCAGTCTGTTCGTCAATTCGAACAGTAACGGCCACACAAGGTTCATACACTAACAACTTTGGACCCATAAATATTTATTATAAATATAAACATGATCTAAGACCAAAATTCAAGTCCTAATACCTTCTGGTTTGTTTAATATTAAATAATCATATTCAAAACCTAACTTTGAAGTATTTATCAAATAAATAGCAAAATATTTTATTAAATGAAATAAATTTAGGGCTTTTACTTAAAATATTATTTTATAATATACCTTAAAAGATTATCCCTAAATCTAACCCGTTTGTTCTATTTTGGCAAAGCAACGTCGTTATAACCCTAATTTCATCGTATTCATTAAATAAATATCAAAACAATTTATAAATATAAACTTAAGGTTTTATTCATTATAATATTTCTCAAAATATCAAACCTTAAATCAACATCGTTTACTCAATTTGGGCAGAACAACGTTACGAAAACCCTAATCTTGACCGTCTTTTAAATAATACCAAACCTTTCCAAAACTTGAAATTAACTTAGCGCATTCTTAAAAAACATTATTTTAGGATTACCTATAAAAATTTAGACCCTAATTCCAACCCGATCACTCAATTTTAGCAAAACAAACTCAAGAACCCTAATTTTTATACATTTCTAGAAATCATACTTAGACACAATAATAACAAAAATTGAGATAGGTTATTGTTAAGCATACCTAATAACGTGGGACTGCAGAATTTCAGCTCTTAACACCTTCTAGTTTGGACGAATTTTGATGATGAAGTTTCGGTTGCGGGTTAAGGGTTTTTGAGATGAAGAATTCGAAATTGGTGATTGATTTGGGATGGATTGCTTCGGTATTTATAGTGTTTAGGAACGCATGTGGATGCTACACGTTCCTATGGTGAGTATCAGGGAAAAACGACACATATTGTACGAAATTTGGGCTGCAAGAAACGAATTCGTGGCAAAAACTCATCCATGTGCAGGAATTGGGCGAGGTACGCGACAGGGGGGAGCCCTGGCTTCGCGACCCGCCAAGAAGTTTGGCCATTTGGCAGTTTTGGTCCCTACACTTCTGATTTACAGTTAACCCTTGGACTTCTATTATGTGTGATTTTAACTCCTAAACTTTGAGAAACATAATATTTTATGTCCAAAAATAGTTTAGAATGATTTATCATGGTTTTCTAAGTCTCGGGCCACGCGTAACGTGGTATATAAGTACATATTTTATATATATTTATTTTCTTTTTATTCATTCGAGCTCATTTTAACTCGTTGGCTTCTAATATTTTATGAGCAACTTATATTGACCTTATAAAACATTATGGAACGTAAAAATATAATTTTTGAAATTTACGTGATTCCCGGTTATAAACGGATTTGCATAAAAACGGTAAATTCATTTAATTGCATTTTAATTAACAAAATTGCTCAATAATTTAACCAATTGGTTTTCAATGTTATAAAATGATTGTAGGACATTCAAAGTTATATATTTTGAGTTAAACACCCACAGATTCCCGATAAACGATAATTCGAATACCGAAATTGCGTAAAAGCTAATAATTATTTTATTTTTTTGTTTTAAACAAATCGTTTAACCTAAAACTTTGCAAATTTATTATTTTGCTTTAAAAAATAATTATGGTATATCCCGAACATAATTTAAATGTATAGTTTAGATGAATTCTTTCGGTAATCGTTAAATCAAAACTCGATTTATGTGACAAGTTCAGATTTGGGTCGGGTTTTGTAAATGGGTCAGACACAGGTGTTACACTCCACCCCTTAGGCTATGTGTAGTCATAAAGCCTCTGTATGGGGCCTAGAGCGTCATGTGACGGTCCAGTCAGAAAACGACTTTATGGATATAAGGTGTGTAGTCATAAAACCTGTCTCGATCATTACACAATTATTGATTTTTTGAATTTAAATAAACAAATTAACCAACATACATTCATTAAATAAAAAAATACATAAATTAATTAAAAAGAAAATCTTAAAAACACAAAACAAACAAAAACTAGAAAGAAATAAAAAACTAATCGTAGTAATGTTTAACATACTAAACGACCTTCCATGTAATCGTTCATATTCGATAACTGATTTTTAAATAAGACAGCTATCATGCTTGTACTTCGGATCTCCCAACAAGATACTTTGTCTCGAATAAACTTTGATTGTAGTCTTTATAATTTGACCATCTAAATGATAATTTTAATCGAATAGTTCTACTTTCATTTTTAGTAAATGTGCATTTCAACTAAAGTCATATCACTAACACTTTTTACTAGTTACGTTAGATATTCCGAGATCTTATCAAAATACCCTTATTCAATAAAAAGAAAAAAAGCTAATGTGTATAGTAATACGCCTCTCTCTCAATATGTTAACGCGTTACGGTGATGTGGTTTATCCCGCAACAACCCTTCAACATGAAAGTAAGTTTCTGTGTACGAAAAAACTCAAATAAAGAGGATGAAGTGCAGGTATATGTTTATCGTGTGAATATATGAAACAATACTAAGTCAATGTATTCAGGTCTGGTTACGAGGACTTAGGGGCCATATTCGAGCTAAATAAATGGATCATATTTGTTGGTAC
>JBCNJP010010025.1:0-24875 GCA_039602395.1 Deinandra increscens subsp. villosa | reverse complement strand
AATACTCCTTTTATATGATATTGTATGAATGAAAGAGACTTGCTTCAAAACATGATACAATGAAAAAATCCTTTTTAAAAAAGAAGCTACCCGTCGCAACGCGCGGGGGGTATGCATCTCGTTTAAGATTAAATTCAAATAAATGTCAACTTTTTAAAATTCAAACAACAAATACATAAATTTAAAATACAAAGAGATACATAATTAAATTCAAATAGACTAATTTATTGTAGTTGCTTATTCGCTCATAGATGCTCAACTAGGTCCTTTCGTAACGCTTGATAAGTGTCTTTGCTCGACTAGGTCGCTTCGTAAATCTCCAACAACACGACATCTATCTATCTTTTTACGTTTTTTCTTTTGTTGTGAGGATCCTGCCGCTTCTGCGTCATAGGGTTATTCCAATGGTGCTTTGTCTAAATTCTGAGGCTTTGTTGTTAATACCAGTTTTGGCTATGATTATTTTATTTTTATTTCATCCTGAAGTTGTGGGTTGTTACCGCTCTTAACGATTGATCTCATCGATCTCATCATAGTATAGATTTTTATATTGTTTGTATAGCTTCATTAAGCTTTGATTGTTGGATGCTTTTTTATTATTATTATTTCTAAAGTTATGTTGTTCAAAATAGATTTGGTTTTCTTATGATTAGTTGTTTCAGACTTGGCTATGATTATCCTATTTCGATTTCAGCTTGGAATTATGAGTTGTTACTGGTCCTTAATCGATTAGCTAATCATATTTCAATTTCAGCTTGGAATTATGAGTTGTTACTGGTCGTTAATCGATTAGCTATGTAGAGGGAAGGGAGGTTGCTTTAAATGGAATTGTAAGGTGCGCAATTCCTAGAGCCCTCATAGAACAAGAATAGTGTTTCAAAACCCTAATGAATACAATAAGGAGAGGATGTGCCGGGTAGGAAGAATATTGTGTAAAGATGCATTGTCGTCTCCTTTTAATAAGAATAGTCACTTCAAGGACATCAAGTCCATTAATCATTCAGAGACTAGGTGTATTTTTAACAATAGTTACTTCAAGGACATCAAGCGCATTAGTCCTTGGGAATTTCATCTTCATGAGCTTTTTTTATCGATCTTTACTCATATGGTGGATTTTACAATAATTACTTCCGAGGCGTTTTCACCCTTACACACCTCTTCACGGAGATATTATGCACAACTTTATATCACCATACACCACTAGGGATGGCCTTATAATTTTTTTTTTAACATCGATTTCTCAGTCGAAGCTGTTGCTCAGCCTACCACGATGACTCAATGTCTCTAAGAGTGTCTCAAGTCTGCGGGTGCGAGCGAGTCTGGAGATTTTTAACTTTCTAACTTTATGGGAAATCTAAATGACTTCATTACCAAGAGGCATTTGCCATAATAAAATCTTGGTGTTGGATAAGGTATAGCCTTTCCATTTGGTGAGGATTTAAAACCCATTGGTAACAAAATAAAAAATAAAAAAGCCGTTAAAAAAATGACTTCATTAACTAACCTCTTGACAAATAAATGAAGTTTGAAAAACATTGATACAAAGATATTTTGTAAAAAGAGGTTATTATTTCATTTGTGGTCAACCTTAGGGGTGTGGCCCAAGTGCCTAACCTATTTGGGGGGCTATTCCTCTTTACGAGAGTCATATCAACATTTATCCCATTAATGTCTAAACCACTTGTATGATTTTTTTTTTCGTTAAAATAATTGCAGATACTTTGAAAAATGATATTGTAGGAGCCTTTCATGATAAAAAATAAAATAACACTTCAATAAATAAGTTTACAATATAGAAATAGAAGCGGTGGATTACATCACGTACTTACAAAAGAAATATAGAAATGCAAAAGTAGATGATGAACAAGATAAAACACTGACTAAGAATTCATATTCTAACATAATCTTTTAAAACATATTTCAGGTCTCTCAAGAGAACCTGTTTATTTTTAGGATATAACAAGAATTTTTACCACCGCGCGTTGCGGCGGGTAATTTCTTGTTTTTGTGTTGATGTTAAGTTCTCTTTGTTCTGTTACAGTTAGTAGATCCGCCCGCGCTTCGCGGCGGGTTACCCATTTACCCGTCAAACCATAGAAAAGTCGTAACCAAAGCCGAAAACTATAAAAGTATATTAAAGACAAAAGGGGTATATAAAACTTAAAATTCTAAAACTTTTGTGAAAAAATAAAGTATAAAAATTAAGGGTTACAAAACGTAAAAGTCTAAAGCTTTCGTTGTTAAATTTGATTTTAAGGTAAAATGACGTGGCAAAATGTTATAGGAGGAAGTGGGACACGTGGCGTCATATGATTTAAGAAATGAAAAACTTAAAATTCTAAAACTTTTGTGAAAAACTTAAAATTCTAAAACTTTTGTGAAAAACTTAAAATTCTAAAACTTTTGTGAAAAACTAAACTATAAAAATTAAGGGTTATAAAACGTAAAAGTCTAAAGCTTTCATGGTTAAATTTGATTTGAAGATAAAATGACATGGCAAAATTTCATAGAAGGAAGTGGGACACGTGGAGTCGTATGGTTTAAGAAATGAAATATGTGACAATATGTAAATTGTTGTAATACAACACATGGCGCCATGTGATATGATTGGTTGGAAAAAATGACGTGGTAAAATGTCATAGAAGGAAGTGGGACACGTGGCGTCGTATGGTTTAAGATCAATATGTAAATTGTTGTAATATAACACGTGGCGTCATGTGATTGGTTGGAAATGACACATGGCGCCATGTGATTGGTTGGAAATGACACATGGCGCCATGTGATTGGTTGGAAATGACACATGGCATGTAAATTGTTGTAATATAACACGTGGCATCAAGTAATTGGTTGGAAATGACACATGGCGCCATGTGATTGGTTGGAAATGACACATGGCGCCATGTGATTGTTTTACTATTCAACCAAGTTGCAAATTAGTATATACAAGTTGGTCGACCCGCGCTTCGCGGCGGAGTCGGACCTTTTAAAAAAATCGATTAGCTAAACCATTATGGATTTGTTTTTAACATTCCATTCATTCTAATGAATATTTGCATCCGAAACAAAAGTTATGTACCTTATAGTCCGTTTTAAAATTTAGTTAGCCACGGAAAAGGTTGTAGGCTACTTAAAAAGTCATTTTTATCACCTTCAACACCATATGTACCTTAGATCAATACCTGATTAATATAAGACTGATCCCGAACCTCTTTGTTGAAGCCCATAAAAGGAAAATTAGATCAATACACAACCTTTTTGTTCTCTTCCCCCATCTCTATTGTAATTTTCCGAAAGAGAAAAGAATGTCTTTTCATATGATTAAGAACACACCTGTCAAGGGCTAATCCTTATGATGTTATGCATAAAAAAGATTCAAGTGACTTGCACAATTAATTCAAATTTTACTTTTCAAGGTAGTGAGTTCAACCTTCTACTCTACTAAGCTAAAAAAGATGATAACACAACTGAAAAAATATAAAATTGTTTTTAAAAACATGCATATAACCATGGTCTTTAAAAGATGATACCACAGCTGAAAAAATATAAAATTGTTTTTAAAAACATGCATATAACCATGGTCTTTAAAAGATGATACCACAACTGAAAATACAAAATCTTTGATTAATTACAACATTATGTAGCCGATTTGAAATGACACTCTATGACACTCTACCTATTTTTGTTCACAGATCATCGGATCTGTAAACCAGGCTTCCACCACCATAATCCTTAACCGCAGTATCTATCAATTGTGCCTGATGAAAAATAAATAAAAAAAACTTAGCTTGCTGCAAATAATTCAAGTAGCTATACCATTTTTGTAAAAGTTGACATGTGAGTCATTAACGGAAATTAGAACATGAGATCTTGTGTGAAAGACACATAAGCAATGATCAAAATTACCTAATTTGATTGATCATTTTAGTATTTCTTCATTGAGATTGAACTGTTTACCTGGTAAATAAGAATTAATGACAGCTTTAAAGTCATCTAAAGAATAGATGCAACTGTTATCAATATACTGGGACAATACCTTTAAAGCTTTCAATTTCATCACCACAATCTGGCAAATCTGCCCACTTAATTATTTTACAAATGTCACATGTTCAAAGAAGTTTAAATTAGCTTCAGATGAAGATATCAAATACCCATTGAATTGATAGATAAACTTTTATAAATATCCTTCAAATCTAGATAATTTATGTGAATATAAAACCCAAATCTCTGTTACCTCATAAGTCGATTCTCAAAGCATCAAAAGCCAAATCAGGTTGATAACTTTTATAGCCTGAGCAATTTTAACAATCAAACATTTGTAACCTCAGAATTCAACAACAGAGATCAACACAAATGAACGGCATAATGTTACCTCAGAAGTCAATTCTCAAAGCATCAAAAGTCAATTCTAAGAGAGAGAACGATCATTTCATAACTTTTATAGCATTTTGTTCAATTTTAGGAAGAAATTGAAACTGAGAAACCAATTTAGGCATATATACCTAGAATAGGAACCGATTATCGCTTTGATGATGAGATTAAAGCGAAAGCAACCATCATTCGGTGTCCTCTTGGCCGGTGAAGCCTCCATTAACGCTCGATTTATCAATATCGTCAAGGCAGATGCCCTGTTCTCCTCCCTTTCTTTAGAGATGGAATGGATCCGAGAGAGAGAGGGTGACAGCGGGTACTGCATACTAAGAGATAAGAGAGGGATCGGATGATTACAACCACAAAACTCACGCATACATGTGTTGTACCTTCAAAAGTTTTTGATCTGTAACTTTAGCTATAAAAGTTGTACAGTATGTTATAGAGGATGTACTATCAGTTACATTTTGTATATAGGGTTAATATATATAATAACCTAAACAGAATATCCTGTCAGGAGAACCTAACACCCGAAAGATTACCTAGTGTAAAAATATGATAATTCTTTTCTCCAAACTGTTATTGTTATATTTGTTTCTAATTCATTCCTTTTCGTCTATTGTGTTTGATTTTATAAATGAACTATTGGACTTGAAGCTGCTCTTGGACTTGTGTTTTGGGCTTAGGAATACATGAGAGTGGGCTTGTGGCTGAGTGAAGATTGTCATATGCACGGGGTCAATTCAACAAATGGGTATAACTCGGATGTTATAAAAAAGGAAAATTGGCAGCTCGGGTTAGAAGATTCTAAATTGGTTCCTTTCTCTGATTTCATTGTCGCTCTTAATCGTCTCACAATCGCTCCATTTTTAGGGTTACCTATTTTCTCTATATCTTGAGTGTTCTTGTGAGTTTTTCTTCTTAGATTATAACACTAATCTAGTTGTTGTATGAGTGTTGTGAGTTTGAGAGTATTTGCATTTACTCATTTCTATGTGTTTGTAAACTTTGTACTAGTGTTTACTTTCGAAATATACAAAGGTTTGGGTAGATTGTATCTGATCCATGGTTCTTGACACCTAGAAACATGAAGAATATGAAGATTAAAAGGATGATGAAAAATGCTTTTGAGCGTTTGTAACTAGCGAGAAATGTGTTAGGATCTGGCAATGCTACTTCCTTTCCTTTTAGGTTTTTTCAGTGGTTATGAACAAGGTTCGATGAATTGGGGAACAATTAAGAAATTAGGTTGAAAATAGGTCGGATTGATTTGTTGTTTTTCACGAAATTTGTGGTTTTTGTTCCTGCTGCTATTAGTATGGTAGTGTTTGAGACAGAGGGAAACGACGCCGATCTGATCAGGAGGGTAACGAGGAACGACGACAATCTTTTTTTTTTTGAAGCAGGAAACGACTATCGATCAAGGAAGGAAACGACATGAAGGCTTTTTTAATTTAAATGGTTTTTTTATTAGTTTTGATTTAGGTTTTTATATTTAATTTAAAAGACTTATGAAATGACTATATTGTCCCTGACTTAACGGTAGTTTTTAACACCGTTAGTGATAAAGGACCTCCGATGTAACAAATTGAAAACACAAAGGATGTCGGTTGAAACAACTTTACTTAAAGGACCTAATTCGAAATCATAGTAAAACATAAAGGACCTTTTGTGTAATTTACTCTAAAAAAAAATCAATGAGTTATTTTAATCTAAAAAATGGTCAAAATAATTATTCTTGTCTTTTCCCTCTTAATTTATCATATCAGGGCTCAACCACTTGCGTAGTTTACTCGGAGAGATAAAAAATAATAAGTACTTTGAAAATGGACATCCTGATCCAACGATCCAAATTAACATCCAAATAAGTACCATGTCTTTTTAGAGATGATCTGGGTTAAATACTTTATAAATATATAAATATGTTGTTGGGATATCGATGGATAGCTATTTAACTAAACTCTCTTTCACTCTCTCACATATATGAAGGTGAAAGAAAACGTGATGAAACAAGAGACACATGATATATGTTGGTTCGGTCTAAGCTGACTTGCTTTAACCGTGCAACTAGTGGTTTTTATTTCTCTATGCTCAAACCAGATTTTTATTTATAGAAAAAGAATCTAAGGTAAACTTAGAAAGAGACTTAACATGACTGGACAATGACTTTAACAGGTAAAATAAAACCTCCACATCGATCATGTCTTTATTGTGAATATCGTAAATGAGTGTATAGTCAAAAGAAATGTCTTAATAATCTATTGATGTGTCTTGGCATTTTATATAATTAAGGGATAACATTTTCGTGGACCAAAAGAATACATCACAAGTTTTTTTTTATGTAAAAAGGAAAGAAGAAAAGAAGAAGTACTTACAATACACATCCAAACTTCAAGTATAAAATCAACCATTTTAAAAAACATATATACACCGCAAACAAAACTCAAAGCTTCTCCCGTAAGTCTATATATCTTTTTTGCTTTTGACATCCAAACTAAGTTAAAGCTTCAAAGGAATTGATCTTGAACTCTAACTAACTAGTTTATTCTTTTGCAGTTTCTGTTATCTGAAAACAGAAATATGGGAGACCAGACGAATATTGTGTGCAAAAATGTCCTTGAACGTGTTCCTATAGAGAAACCACCATTTCAGATCAGTGATATCAAGAAAGCAATACCACCACATTGTTTCACTCGATCTCTCGTAAGTTCGTCCTACTACTTAATCCGTGACTTGGGCATGTGCTACGCCTTTTACTATCTTGCATCAACTTACATCCCTATCCTCCCCCATCCTCTTGCTTACATAGCATGGCCCGTATATTGGTTATGTCAAGGTAGTATGTTTGCGTGTTTGTGGCTTCTAGCCCATGATATGGGGCATCATAGCTTTAGCGAACATGAGTGGCTTGATGACGCACTTGGTTTCATCATCCACTCCGCACTCCTCACTCCCTACTTTTCATTCAAATATAGTCATCGTAGGCACCATGGTCACACGAATTCAATAGAAGATGATGAGATGTGGGTTCCCAAAAGGAAGTCAAATACCTTGTATTCTGAAATTCTCAACAACCCGTTTGGCCATTTGTTCGTGGCTATAACGCACCTGCTAATTGGCTTCCCAGCGTACCTTCTCATCAATATGTATGGTAAGAACTACAACGGGTTTGCAAGTCACTTTTACCCTCAAAGTCCCATTTTCAATAACAACGAGCGCAATCAAGTTTGGCTTTCTGACGCTGGAATCATTGTCATTTTGTATGCATTTTACCTTGTTGCCACCGCAGGTGCAAAATGGTTATTTTGCATCTACGGTGTGCCTTTGATGGTTTTTAACGTGGAATTCTTCTTTCTAACACTTTTACAACATACTCATCCTTCCCTTCCTCACTACGATTCGAAAGGGTGGGAATGGATGAAAGGTGCCTTATCAACGGTTGATAGAGATTATGGAGTTTTCAATAGTATTTTTCATCATGCAACTAATGCGCATGTGGTTCATCACTTGATCTCAAGTATTCCACATTATCACACGGTAGAGGCCACCAAAGCTATCAAGCCAATTTTAGGTGACTATTATAAATATGATGATACCCCAATCCTAAAGGCTTTCTGGAGGGAAACAAAGGAATGCATATATGTTGAACCGGATGAAGGTGCAGAAAAAAGTGGTGTTTACTGGTTCTGTAAGTAGATCATGTGTGTCACACTGCAATAACTATGTTGAAATATACATAAAACATCATATATGGGTAAGGTTCTTTGAAAAACTACTTTTATTTAGAAAACTGAAAAACCATTGAAAGTTCGACTATGTTGCATATATGCAACATGGTGTATTACATATATCGGATTTCCAATGGTTTTTCAGTTTTCTAGATAAAAGATAGTTTTCCACTAATCTTTACCCTATATATGCTCTTGGCCAGGTTAATTAGTATGTGTTTGGTAAATGAATAAAATTTTCTTGTTATATTTATATTTATGTCTATAAAAATGTGGCCACATACTATAGCTTTTTTAACTAGTATTTTCAACTAGTGGAGTGATGTTATCCTATTTTGTCTTGTTTGTAAGAGTACATAATGGCAATAGGTTTTTAATGAATTGATATTTTAGCATGTTTTGTAAATTTTATGTTTTAGTGCCTTCTTTAGGTGGGAAAATTGTTCACAAAATAAATTTATTAGTAGTATTCCAAATTATATTACGGAAATGAACAGAGGAAAGATAGTTAACAAATTACAAGAACTGAAAACTAGATTTTAAACCACTCAGGTGAACATGTCTGTCTTGTCTTCCGGATACAACACCCCAAAAAGATTGTATTATCAGGATTTAGCTGGCATCTTTAACCATACCTAAAAAGAGAGTTTGCAGAATAGCAAATGCAGGAAATTCTCGAGAAGCCACTTTGTTGTGTTTTTTCTTTCCTAGGCACCCTAGCCTTCTACAAGTGTTCATGTCTTCAGTTGAAAGGTCTTGATGAGGGGTTAAATAGTTGTGTTTAAAGTGTATAATTATATGGTTTTAGTTGTTTATTAATATGAAACACACTTACTTTGAGATGGTTTCAAATTGCAAGTACTTGAAGCTTAACAATGCTTAAAAGCGGTAACTTAGAAACAACTCAAGAACGAGGAAACGTGGCACCAAAAGACAAGGATAAAAAGCGAAAAATGTTCATAGGCATAAACTATGGCCCAGTGACCGTAATTTACGGCCTGGTCATAATTTTTGGATTTTAGAGTGTAACGTACGACTTAAATCAGGGGCTGTTTTGGGGGTTTCAATATAAGGGCGTAATTTATGGTCTAGGTCTGCAAAACTAATGAGTTTTGGGATTTTAATTCACTACCCTATCTTAAGGTTACGAAAAATTAACTCCATGCAACCGTTAGTGGTGATTGTAGAGGCAATTTTAGAGCATTCTTTCATCCCAAGATCCTGTTTCTTAATGCAATAAAGAATCAAGACAACCAATCTCGATTTCACGATGATGAACATGACTAGCTAAACCACCTTTGATCTTCTCCGAGTGTAGGGTTTGATTGTTTTCTAGTTGTCTCCTATTCAACTTTAACGTTTTTGGATTGAATTATAAATTAACCTCTTAACTTTTGTTCATTTCAACGAGATGTTTACCCACCCCGCGCGTTGCTGCGGGGTTGAATTTGTATACTGAACGAAAGTAAAAAAAGTTAAGTGGTATAAAACGTAAAAGTTTAAAAGTTTCGTGGTGAGTATAAAACTATAGAAGTATATTGAAAGCGAAAGTAGAAAGGTTAAAAGTTTCGTGCCAAAGTACGTAAAAGTCTAACAGTTTTGTAGTGAAAGTATAAAACTATAAAAATATACTAAAAACGAAAGTAGAAAACTATAGAAAGGTTGTGGCCAAAGTCAAAAAATTTAAAAGTATACTAAAAATCAAAGTGCAAAAATTAAGGGGTTTAAAATGTAAAAATCTAAAAGTTTTGTGGTTAAGGTATAAACTATAAAAAGTATATTAAAAACGAAAGTATAAAACTTAAGGGGTATAAAACGTACAGCTATAAAAGTCACGTAGTCAAATATTAAATTAAAAAATAATAGTGGTCAAAATATAAAAAATAAAAAAGAAAAGATGTGGACCAAAAGTGTAAAAATAAGAGAGTCTTTGTGACCAAAATAAAAGAAACTAAAACCCTAAAAGGACTAAATTTGTAAAGAAACTTAAAAGATGTGGCCAATTTAAAAAAACAAAAAGTATACTATTTATCTTTAAATTTTCATTGTTATATAATAAATTTGATTTTTCATTTAAAAGATACAAGTGTATTGCCTTTAACTTTGATTTAATTGGTAGTTGGGTGTTTTGAACCACTTAAGTTATAAACCATAACTATTACTTGATTAACCTAAACATGTCACCATTAATGACTCCATAGTTAAGTTAATTAGGGAAGGGGGTATCGTTGCGGCTCCATTGGGCGGTTCCAAGAGGAGCCGGGCGGTTCCCTCCGTCCAACCATACCTCCTAAGACGGCTCCAAGCCCTGCGGTTCCATTTTGAGTGATTTGCGGTTTGTAGAAGCCACATGAAGCCGAATGATTTGGTGTGTGTGGTCCAGGTTCCAATGAATTTTTAAGCCACAAACTCTTCAAACCCTCAAGACCAACCATACCCTCTCCATTTGGCTTCTTTACCTTCTCTCTCATTCTCTCTCAAGTGACACTACCTAATTGGACAAAAGTTTTGAAGCCACCTGGCTTGGGTCCAACGATACCCCCTCCTAGGAACAACAGGATTTCATATATTTAAACCCAGAGAGGATCATCTTTCCATTAATTGTTTCGAACCCTAATTTTAATTTACTAGTTTTAGTTAATTAAAAATTCAATCTTTTTTTAAGTTGAGTAATCGGATAAAGTTTAACACTTTCACATACTCCCCTGCATCCGACCTTGTACCTACCCTTGCTAGTTAGATGAGTTAGGAACTTATTTTTGAGTGAACCACGACAACCACATAAGGTCTGACATTAATGGAGTTAAATACCACTTAATTCCCACATCGATGGAGTTAACTCACCATTTAACTTCGTGTAATTGACGATTGGTATACGAACAGGCAGACCCTTTTTTGGTCTTGCACATCCAATGATGTAGGATACGACCGTGCGCCTTTAAAACGTCTGGCGTGACACCGTTTCAACTACCACTGAGTGTGTCTGGTAATATGAGAATATAATTTATAGAACTCCTACTTATAAACCACTTCATGGTTTATCAGTCTACCAATCTGGGAACCTCAATTTGACAATTTTCAATTGTTTAAATCTATACAAAATATTTAAGTTTGATCAACCACACAACTTTGAACATCGATATCACATTCGTCTTACTTCGATTTCAACACTATTTAGTTGTTGTGATCCTCTCACATAGATAAACACAAATGAGCTACCTAATAATTATATTATCTTATATACAAATATAAACTTGGATGAATAGTGTGAATAATGTGATACAATGTTTTGTTCTTTTTTTAGTTCCTACGGTGTTTAGTTTTCAATAGTTGCTACAAATGTTTTTTTTATAATTGTAGTTACAATATTTTAACTGTCTTTTTTCATATTTTTTACATTAACACATTTTGCCTTTTTTTTGCAAGGAACCAACCCGAGACACCCCCCCCCCCCCTCTTTTATCTTCTTCAAAACCACTTCATTTCTAATCCAGTGGATCTAACGCTTATCGTTGTTACTTCCCTCAAAAAAAAATTAAACGAACACTTTCAGGTTTTTGCAGGACTTTGACCGGAGCCTTGAAGAGTAAGAAGAAATAAATGGGATACTATTAAACACATACTTCACCAAAACCAAAACCAACCCCCCCCCCCCCAAAAAAAAAAAATTCATAATTTGTCGGCTTTCCAACTTGACAACCTAGACTGAAAAGCAACAATGACAAGTTTCCAACAAGATAACCAATTCATGTTGCTCCCCACCGTTAACCCCAGGTGCGAAAACGGCAAGGCATCCCCTTTACACCTAAAAAGAGCAGCCTTGGCAAGCACCTCATCATGAGGACAATTGAGGCCAAGAGAGAACATTTATTAAGATTAACTCTAAGCCCCGACACAAGAAAGAAGGCCCTGAGAAATCTGATAAGGTTGAAGAAATTTAGATCCAACCACATTCCGACCACCAACGCATCATTAGCAAATAGAAAATTTGAAATGGTCGGGCCCCCATTGGGGATAGGCAACCCATTGAAAATCTCCACTCTAACACCCCTATCCATCATCCACGAAAAAAACTCCATAACACACAGAAACAAAAACACACAGGAACAAAAACAGTGACAAAGGATCCCCTTGGTCGAAGACCACTCAAACATTGGAAATCCCAAGTAGAGGATCTGTTCACCAACACTGAAGTCCAAATGGACCTAAGACAACCGAGAATCCAACCACACCATTTTTTGGGGAAATCCATTTGAACCAAAATCAAAATCAAGAAACTCCAATGATAACTTGATTTTTATTCTCTAAAGTAATTCACCTTAATAGTTAATTTTGAATTCACTCAATGCAAAGTGGGTTAATGCATAAACTAATATAAACACTCATAAATCATATTATCTTTCATATGAGACGGTTTATTAACTTTTTTTTATTAAGATGACAACTTAACCTACACGTAATAATTAAATCCATCGACGCACACCCGAATCCTCACCAAGACGTACACTTGTGAAGAGGAACCAACGAGCTCATAGCTCCATGGTATTTGAGAGACTTAAGATCTCACTACAAGAAAGTTGATCAATAATGGCGACAGTATTAGTGGCGACAGGGTCATTAGTGGCGACGGGTATTAGTGGCGACACTATTAGTGGCGACCTGTCGCCACTATTGACTTCTAATCCATGTGCATCTGTTCTCTCATCATCTGGACGTTGATTAGTTCTAGATCTAACGACTCTTAGACTTGTCTGACCACAAAAAAAAGAGTGGGTCTTTTTCCCTCCCTCCAGTCCTTATCTCCTTCATTTTCCCCCATTCCCTCTTTCTGGTTCTCGATCATGCAAAAAGCCTATGCCAATTCCATCCTCATAACTCCGATTCCAGCCGCTACAGCACTCCGGTGGAGGACCTTCGTCCGATTCGAGCCGCTACAACACTCTGGTGAAGGGACCTTGTCTGATTTCCAGCCTCACAACTCCGAATCTGACAGGTGAATCACGCCCTAACTTTTATGTTCAAAGGATGTCGATTTTAGGGTTCTTGTTTTATTTATAAAAAGTTTAAAGTCTTGTAGGACATTGCTAAGATCTGCTTTTAATTTTTCCTTTGTTTCGTAGCATAACTGAAAGCTTATTTATCTTATTTTGTTTTTGTTGTCTTAGAAATTCCCTATCCCTGTACCTATTATAAAAAAAAGTTTGGGATGAACTGATTGTTTGCAAAAGTAAAGTGATTCTATGGTTAAAATTGCTCAGCTCAGATATTTTAAATCAAAATGAATGAATTATTTTGATAGTGGCGACATTCTTGAGCAATAGTGACGACATTTGTCGCCACTATTGACCTTATTTTTTGTAGTGTCTTGGGTTCAAACCCGAGTGTGAGCAAAAATACATACTTTACAGACTGGATTTTCTCGAAAATATATAATCGAATTTCCTTTAGAATCAAAGTTAAGTATATGAAACGACAATTACACTATAGCCGACATGCCCGTTCAAAAAAAAACTTGGCGAAGAGGAGTACATAAACTTACTATCAGAATATTCATTTAAAGTTTTTTTTTTAATCATGTGTGTCCAATCATGTGTGTCCTTCCGTTATTCTTCATTATTAGAAATTTACAATATCATTATTTATTAGTCTGGAACTAACTACACACCGTTATTATCATATTTAACTACAAGTAAAGCAAATAATGACCAACTCATATATAGTAAAGAACAATCATTTGCTGCAATAATTTGATCGATCATTTGTTCATCCAAATCACACACCGTAAGCTCTTCCCTGAAAGAAGCAAATCAAAAGCCTTGTTGATGTCTTCAAAGTCAACCTCATGGGTCACGAATTCATCCAGTTGTAGCTCCTAAATTATAGGATCACCAAATATTATGAGTTGGTAATCTCATATATATGATAAGATTACTCATTAATTGCAAAGACAAACAATGAAATAGACGGATTATATATCATGATTACCTTATCCATGTAGCGTTTTATGAGTATTGGAATATCGGATTTTGGTTTGAGACCTCCAAAAAGGGCTCCAATGAGGGTCTTTCCTTTGTCGAGTACCTCGTGTGAATTGAAGGTCAACATAGCCCCGGGCTGATCAACTCCCATAACAACTGTTTTTCCCCATGCCTAAAGATATCATGGAAAGATGAAGCATGTAATTAACTTCGATTAGTGCATAATATATTAACCATCTATTTCACATGCAAAATTACTTTATTTTGCATGTGAAATTTTCTAAAGAAAAAAATATGGAGAAAAGTTTTTTTTATTTATTTTTTATCAACGGAATTTTACATGCGAAATAGAGTAATTTCGTGTTGGAAAATGTGTGTGAATGAGATGTTTATTTCAAAAGAAGTTTTGTTCAAGGTTGGAAAAATGTGATTTGAGCTATCCCACATTGGTGTGGGAACAAAAGGGTAATTGGTTTATAAGGATAAACCTCAAAGGCTTTGACATCACTTGTGTCATGTTTTACTCTAGCTCATACCCTCGCGCAGGGGGGGGGGGGGGGTGCGAAAAATGGCCAATCGGGTCGAAATTCTGAACGTGCGACCTGCGGACACAAATGCAGCTCCGAAACGTGTGTCCGGTGACAACACGTTTTTGCTAATTTTCGAACCAAGTTTTTAGCAGTCTTTTAATGGACATAAATGGAACATTCATTCCGAATTAACTCGTAGTAGTTAATGAATGACCTTTCGTGTTTCTATTTTTCGTGTATAAGTACACGAGTTGTGGGTATAAAGAATACACAGAAAAATTGCATTCCAACGTCTTGCTGCTGCTGCTGATCTCCGTCTACAGCTTCATTCCGACCGGTTTTCAGGCAAGTATCTCGTCCGGCTGTACACACAGTTTTGAACCGGTGTACCCTGGGAACAGACGTCGAATCTGTTTAAGGGAATTGTGTCAAACACAAGCCCGGTTCCTTCGTTTTCTTGTCTTCTACTTTCAGGGATCGTTCCTGCCATCAGTTCGTCATCCGGTTCACCGCGCCTTTGATTCGGTTAGATCGTCAATATATTTTGTATTCTTATTGTATGCTTCTAATTGTGTGACGATTAGTCATAATCGTTTTACGCATTATTGTCGGGTGTCGAATCCAACAAATAAAATAGTAATAGAGTGAACCTACTACACACTAATAATAGTATGAATGGAAGTAGGGTTCGTGTCCTCAGGGATACGGATTAACTTGAGTATACCAAAAACCTCTTAGTGCGAGTAAGATGTTATGAAAATTAATAAAAATGGGGGTTTGTAATTTTTTTGTGAAAATATAAAAATTCTAACAGAATATTGAAACGGCCGTTTCGGATTCCGTCGCGGCCGTTTTGGACTGCTGTGAAAAATTTATAAAGTTTTTTTGTTTTCTTTTTCTTTCTTTTAAGTTGCGAACGATTACGAATTAAAACGTTAACTAAATTATAAAAGATATTTAAAGTAAGTGATAAAATAATTCCGACACAAGGGTAATTTCTTGGTTTGACTCGACTTACGATCATTAACGGGTGTGGTGCAATGACTCTTTTCTTCAAACGGTTTGTATCGGTTCTAGACGCCGAGCCGTTCTGGCATCCGCTCCATCTAATGTCTAACCAAACGCCGTTCGTTGATTAGAGCCAACCCGCTACTCTAAGCTCGAGCCGTTCTGATCTTAGTGTGCGGGTTGCGGTGATGGAAGAACCGATTATAATCGAGCACACACGCCGTTCGGTGTGTTCGACTAGATTATGTGATTCCATAACAAGTTTAAACTCATAGACAAATTCAAACCGTTATTTGTTCCTCTTTTCAAGATTAAAAACGTTTTAAGATTTTAAAACTTGATGAACTATATTAGATTAATTAACAAAGTGGCCAATTTTATTAATAAAACTAATGTATACCCAAAGATATTTCGGGTTTTAAGAGCAAGAAACACACAAACAAACCATTTAAAAGTCGAGTCTCATACCCATTTCACATAAGTGTATGAACCAAGACCAAAGAAATTAAACCCCAATGCCGGAACTAATGTTTGTTTAGCCGGACATGACTAAATCAATTATAGCAAACGAAAAATAAAACACAAAAACTTAAAGCTTACTAAACAAAGAAATTAAATGTTGACTTCAAGAGTTGAAAAAAATAAAAGTTGAAACTTTAGATTTTCTTCTTTCTTTCTTCTGTGTCCTGTCGTCGAGCCTTCTGTCTAAACCCCCCAAAGTTGAGTTTTTGTTTGTTGTCCTCCTTCTCTAAAATCAAGTCATATTTAAAGACCAAGGAGTTTACTGTCCAAATCTCTCATTGGATATGAAATCCACCGCCCAAATCCATTTTTCGAGAGATCAAATATTTGAGAGATTTACTCAATCCAAATAGATCTTTAGCTTCACTGACACAAGCCACCTTCAAAATGCCCCAATCATAGACTTTTCTTCCAAACTCAAATGTGAGATTACTTTCTTGTTGAGCTCACCGCCCACTTCAACCCAATTGGATGATTTTTCCTTGATTTCTTTATTTCTTTTCTTTTTGATTATCACCGTCCAAATGCATGAACTAGTGAATCAGACAAACTTCCCTTTGCTTTTTTAAACCAACTACTCACGTCAACAACATTGCTCTTTGGCTTTTTTTTCTTGCACTCATTCACTTTAGCTAGAATTATGGACATAAGTCTATCTAAAATTCAGTCCACTTGGTCTTCATTTTATTTAAATCATGACTTTGAATAGATGGATATCACATCTTTTGTCTTCTTCCTTTATTAGCCTCTCAACTCTCTCGAACGTTCATTGTCATCCACCGCAACCGCTTCACACCTACAAAAACAATAAAAACGATCCAAAGTAGATTCCATTCCACAAAAATTAATAATATGCAAAATATTATACTAGAAGTGAAACTAATGCGCGAAATGCAATAAAATTATATCCTAAAAATGTAATAAAACATGCCTAAAAATGCAATTAACAAATCTCCCCAAGCTTAAACATTTCCTTGTCCTCAAGGAAGTCAAGAATTAGAATAAACTAAAGATAGAAAAAAAATTGAAAACAAAACGACACACACAATGCAATTTATCCCGCACCCTTCTCATCCCGAATAAGACTGTGAGCATGAAATCATATTGTTACGTTATCTTCGACCAACATGCGTAGACAAAGCCTTCAAGATTTTATTGACAACACGTACCCAATTTGCCAGTTATGGTCCTCTAACCCCATAATCTAGATTTGTAACTTCGTTTCATAAGCTTAAGTACATGATGATGTCAATTAATTAAGTGTGCCAACACCTCTCTTCACACGGTGGAAACCTTCCTAACCTCAAGGATTATAGAGAGCAAGTGGTCAATTTTTCACCACAATTTATTACAAAAGATAAACAAACATCAAAAGACAAGAGATAGAACAACGAACGATATACTGGCCAATTTTTCGCCATAATTTATTCTCTTTTTTTTTTTTTTTTTTCATGTTTTTTTATTTTTTTTTTCTTTCTTTCTTTTTTTTTCTCTTTTTTTTTTTGCTTTCGGGATCGGCTTTCGGATGATCCTTACAAGTAGACATATACTAGACTGAATCAAAATACAAACAAGGCTCTCAACCTATTTCTGCTAGGTCTCGGTTTCCTTATGTGATCCAATCGGTATTAGGCACATATAGTTTTATCATGTTTTCGTATGTGGTAAATCTAAGACTATGAGGCACTAGCACAACGGGGCACATATGTATTTTTATTACTATCTTTCTTTTCTAGCATGCGGTCTATCACTAACATAACAATGTACTATCATTTTTCATGTTTCTCTCACATATCTTTCCAAGACAATCAGGATGCGTTTATTTTATTTTTATTTTTTTTTTAAATTTACATTTTTTTTGCAATGCTTAATACAAGAAATGCAACTAAATGCAACCTAGATGCAAATATGCAATACGAGAGTAAAAACAAACAAGACGAACTATGCATGCTAAATGAAATGCAAATTAATCTAAAAAGAAAATAAAAATAAATGTCGAAGAAAATGTGGAATCGAAACTAACCTTGAATCTCCCCAAGCTTAGAATGTAGTGTCGGCCTCAATGCTAGGGAGTATGAAACGGGATCCATGGTGGTGATGGAGGGGGGCCTTCGTGTAGATTGGTTCGACAAGAGCATCGGATGGAGGTGGAACATAACATCTTCTCTCCTTTCAACCCCCTTTTTATTTGTTTATTTAAAAGCTAAGAAACAAAACACGATTAAGCTAAAGAATACGGGTTGCCTCCCGCACAGCGCCTTTCTTTATTGTCTTTGGCTAGACATGGAGCTCAATCAATCCTTGTATGATGCGCATTCCAATTCCATCACACCGTCCTTCTCCATTTGGAATCCTTCATAGAATAGCTTCAGTCGGTGTCCATTCACTTTGAACGTTTTTCCTGTCGTTTCACTTGAAATTTCTACTGCTCCATGTGGAAAAACGTTAGTAACAACAAACGGTCCAACCCATCGGGACCGCAACTTTCCGGGAAACTTATGCAACCTAGACGAGTATAGTAACACCTTTTGCCCCACGCTAAAACTTTTTCGCGTGTTTACCTTATCGTGGAAGGCTTTGGTCTTGTCCTTGTAAATTCGGGAGTTCTCGTAAGCATCATTACGGATTTCTTCCAACTCTTGAATTTGTAACTTACGGTGAACTCCTGCTTCGTCAATCTTCAAGTTGAATTGCTTTATGGCCCAAAAGGCCTTATGCTCTAATTCAACCGGAAGATGACAAGCCTTTCCAAAAACAAGACGAAAAGGTGACATGCCTATCGGTGTTTTGTAGGCGGTGCGGTATGCCCACAATGCATCATCCAAACGTAGACTCCAATCTTTGCGGTTTGGGTTAACCGTCTTTTCGAGGATCGACTTTATTTCCCTGTTGGAAATTTCAGCTTGGCCATTCGTTTGTGGATGGTAGGCCGTCGAGACTCGATGTGCAACGCCATATTTCTTGAAAAGTGCCTCGATCGTCCTATTGCAAAAGTGTGATCCTCTGTCGCTTATGAATGCTCTAGGTGTGCCAAACCTACTAAAGATATTAGATTTCACAAAACCTGAAACAACTTTAGCATCATTAGTTCTCGTGGCTTTCGCCTCCACCCACTTGGAGACATAGTCCACGGCCAAAAGAATATAAACATTACCAAACGACGATGGGAAAGGACCCATGAAATCAATGCCCCACACATCAAAAATTTCACACACTAAAATGGGGGTGAGGGGCATTTGATCTTTAGACCTTAAATTACCGGTTTTCTGACATCGTTCACAAGATTTGCAAAACATGTATGAATCAAGAAATATGCTAGGCCAATAAAAACCGGATTCAAGTACCTTATGTGCTGTCCTTTTTGGACCAAAATGTCCTCCACAAGCTTGGGAGTGACAAAAATCTAAAATAGAAGGTACCTCACTTTTGTCGACACATCTCCTCATGACTTGGTCGGCACAATACTTCCAAAGGTATGGCTCGTCCCAAACATATCGTCTTGCTTCCTTCTTGATCTTATCCTTTTGAGCACGAGAGAGCTCGGAAGGAAACTCATTTGTAACCAAGTAATTGACGATGTCGGCATACCATGGTGTGGTTACTTGAGTAGCAAAGAGGTGTTCGTCAGGAAAAGAGTCATCTAAAGGCATTGGCTCTTCATTGTTAATGATCCTACTCAAGTGATCCGCCACCAAATTTTGCTTCCCACTTTTATCCCTAATTTCCAAATCAAACTCTTGAAGCAAAAGTACCCATCTGATAAGCCTTGGCTTGGCATCCTTCTTAGACATGAGGTACTTCAAAGCGGCATGATCGGAAAAAACGATCACTTTAGTACCCAACAAATATTGTCTAAACTTCTCCAAAGCAAAGACAATAGCTAGCAACTCCTTTTCTGTGGTCGAGTAATTTCTTTGAGCATGATCCAAGGTTCTTGAGGCATAGTAGATCACATGTGGTACTCGATCTTTCCTTTGACCTAAAACCGCTCCTACCGCCTGATTGCTTGCATCACACATGATTTCAAATGGTAGGTTCCAATCCGGTGGTTGGATTATGGGTGCACTCACCAACGAATCCTTCAAGGTGTCAAAGGCTTGCTTGCATGCTTCAGTGAATTTAAATTCAACATCCTTTTGTAAAAGCTCACACATGGGTCGAGTTATCTTTGAAAAGTCTTTGATGAACCTTCGGTAGAATCCTGCATGGCCAAGAAAAGAACGTACCTCGCGGACACAATTAGGGTAAGGTAGAGATTTAATAACATCTATTTTTGCTTTATCTACCTCTAGACCCTTTGAAGAGACAACATGACCCAAAATGAGACCTCGATCAACCATAAAATGACATTTTTCATAGTTTAAAACAAGGTTGGTCTCAATACATCTTTTTAAAATTTTGGTCAAATTTTCCAAACACTCATTGAAAGAATTTCCATAAACTGTGAAATCATCCATGAAAACTTCAATTATCTCTTCAACATAATCAGAAAAAATGCTTACCATGCACCTTTGGAACGTGGCGGGGGCATTGCAAAGCCCAAAGGGCATCCGCCGATATGCAAACGTGCCAAAGGGGCATGTAAAAGTAGTTTTCTCTTGGTCCTCAGGTGCAATGGGTATTTGGTGAAAACCGGAATACCCATCCAAACAACAATAATGGGTTTTTCCCGCCAACCTTTCCAACATTTGATCAATGAAAGGTAAGGGAAAATGGTCTTTGCGGGTCGAGGCATTTAGCCTTCTATAATCAATGCACACTCTCCACCCGTTTTGCACACGGGTGGGTATCAACTCACCTTGTTCATTCTTGGTCACGGTAATACCTGTTTTCTTAGGAACTACTTGCACCGGGCTCACCCATCTACTATCGGATATTGGATAAATCATACCCGCATTCAACAACTTCAAAATCTCTTTTTTCACGACCTCCATCATAGGAGGGTTCAACCTTCTTTGAGCTTCTCGTGTTGGCTTGTAATCGTCCTCCATGAGGATCTTGTGCATGCAAAGTGATGGACTTAAACCCTTAATGTCGGCTATGGTCCATCCAATTGCTTCCTTGTGGTTCTTGAGAGTGTTCACCAACTCTTGCTCTTGCTCACTTGTCAATTTGTTGGATATGATCACCGGTAATGTTTCCTTCTCCCCAAGATAAGCATACTTCAAATGGTCGGGTAAAGTCTTTAACTCTAGCTCGGGTGCCTGCAAAATGGATGGAAGAAGTCTCTGATTAGTATTTGATAATTCAACTTTTGAAGACTCATACCTGGTTTTCTTCTGTGCATCCAGGAAAGTAACGACTTCCATTAGCTCCTCCCCAAGCTTGAACTTTTCGGCAAGTTCTTTTGCTGCAGCTTCATCAATGCTCCTGCTCAAAACTAATTCTAGGATATCATGGTTAGACAACTCAAGACATTCATCGGTTAGTGGCTCGATTATATCCAAAAAGTTCAAGGACGAGACATCACTAGGATAACGCATCGCATCATATATATTGAAATTGATGACTTCCCCATCAAATTCCATAGAGAGAGTGCCGCTATAAACATCGATTTTGGTTTTTGCAGTTTTCAAAAATGGTCTCCCTAACAAAATGGAACTTGAATTTGGGGAATCATCATCCTCCATATCCAGTATGTAGAAATCGGCCGGAAATACCAATTCATTCACTTGGACCAACACATCCTCTAGTACACCTTTTGGGTGTACTACGGACCTATCGGCCAATTGAATGATTACCCCGGTCCTCTTTAACGGTCCTACATTAAGTGTTTTGAAAATTGAGTAGGGTAAGACGTTAATAGAAGCTCCAAGGTCGAGCATGGCTCGAGGCACGGTGATATTCCCCAACTTACAAGGGACGGTAAAAACACCGGGATCCTTACACTTTGGTGGAAGTCTCTTTTGTAAAACGGCCGAAATATTCTCACCTACTTTTACCGTTTCATTACCTTTAAGCTTCCTCTTTGATGTGCAAAGCTCTTTTAGGAACTTTGCATAACGTGGAACTTGCTTTATGGCATCAAGTAGTGGAATATTTACTTCTACCTTTCGAAAGGTCTCCATGATCTCTTGTTCTTCCCTCTCCTTCTTTGGTGCTTCGAAGTCTAGATGGGAATGGAGGGGGTGGGGTGATCTTCACTTCACTATTCATTGGCTTTGGTGTTTCATGCTTGTCATCCTTCTTCTCAACAACAATCTCTTCCTCTTCATCTTGTCTTCTTGGACCATCATAGCTTTTACCGCCTCTCAATGTAATGGCACAAGCGTTGTGCTTAGGATTTGTTTCAGTTTGAGCGGGTAATTTACCTTGAGATTCCAACTTACTTACCGAAGTGGCAAGTTGAGCCATTTGTTGCTCCAAATTCTTTATGCTCGATTTGGTCTCTTGTTGGAATAATTGGGTGCTTGTGGCTAAGTTCTTTACAATATCTTCCAAAGACATCCCCGGGCCACCCATTTGTTGTTGCATGGGTTGTTGACGAGGCTGAAAATTTTGTTGATTTGACATTTGAAACGGTGCTCGTTGTTGATATTGGTGAGGAGGTCTATGTTGGTAGTTCATATTGGGAGGATGTCCCCAATTCGGATTTCCTTGGGGTTGCTCATATTGCCTTGAAGTTTGGCCCTGGAAACCTCCTATAGCTTGTGCTTGCTCCACATCTTCTTGTAACATAGGACACGCGTCCGTGGGATGCCCAAATTGTAGACATATCCCACATGCACGAGCCTTTGGTTCCACACCTTTATCCTTTGTTAATTGCATAACCGCCTTTGTCAGCACATCGAGTTGATTTTCAATGCGAGGGGTGGTTACTTCCTTGACCGCCCTTGGTGTATCAACATACCATTCTTCGTCTTGAGCCGAATGTTTCGTGTCTTCGGCGATAGATGTGATCAACGCTCTAATTTGAGTAGGTGTTTTGTCAAGAAGAGCTCCTCCACTAGAGGCGTTGATCAATCGTCTTTCCAATGGTGCTAGGCCTTCACAAAAATACTGAAGAAGTTGGTGCTCGGATATGCCATGTTGTGGGCATCGGGCACATAACTTTTTAAACCTATCCCAATAAGTGTGCAATGCCTCCCTTTTTGCTTGCTTGATTCCAATGATCTCTTTACGAAGAATTGAGGCTTTCACTTCTGGGAAGTATTTTTCTAAGAAGAGCTTTGCCAAATCATTCCAAGTGGTTACCGACCCCGGTGGTAGGTAATATAGCCATTCTTTGGCGGAGTCTTGGAGAGCAAAGGGGAATGCCCTTAGCTTGATTTGATCTTCGGTAACGTTGTGAGGCTTCATTCCCGAACAAACAACATGAAATTCCTTGAGAAATTTATGGGGGTCCTCATTCTCTAAGCCACGGAAAATAGGCAATAGGTGGATGAGGCCGGATCTTAGCTCAAAGTTCTCAACGGCTGGGTAGTTGATGCAAAGTGGTTGTTGGGGGACATCACGAGTCGCCCATTGTCTAAGGGTTTGTTCTGCCATGGTGGGTGTGGGTGAGTTTGGTTCTTGGATGGTATGGGTAGGTGAATTTGGTGGAGTGGTAGTCGGAAGAGGATGGTGTTAATAGGGTGATGAGGTTATGACTATCGGGTTCGGATTCACTTGACAAGGGTATGTCTTGCCAAATGTTGATGACCGGAGGTGAAGATGTGGAGGTTGAGGAGCTTGCGAACTTCTTTCGGAGTTTTGCTTGCTTCCTTAATCTCTTTGCGGTTTTCTCTATCTCCGGGTCAATTTCAAGTGGTGTACCTGTACGAAAAGATCTTGGCATAAACGGTTAAACTCGCCGTATCCCCGGCAACGGCGCCAATTTGTCGGGTGTCGAATCCAACAAATAAAATAGTAATAGAGTGAACCTACTACACACTAATAATAGTATGAATGGAAGTAGGGTTCGTGTCCTCAGGGATACGGATTAACTTGATTATACCAAAAACCTCTTAGTGCAAGTACGATGTATGGAAATTAATAAAAATGGGGGTTTGTAAATTTTTAGTGAAAATATAGAAAAATCTAACAGAATGTTGAAACGGCCGTTTCAGATTCCTTCGCGGCCGTTTTGGACTGCTGTGAAAAATTTATAAAGTTTTTTTGTTTTTTCTTTTTTTTCTTTTAAGTTGCGAACGATTACGAATTAAAACGTTAACTAAATTATAAAAGATATTTAAATAAGTGATAAAATAATTCCGACACAAGGGTAATTTCTTGGTTTGACTCGACTTACGATCATTAACGGGTGTGGTGCAATGATTCTTTTCTTCAAACGGTTTGTATCGGTTCTAGACGCCGAGCCGTTCTGGCATCCACTCCATCTAATGTCTAACCAAACGCCGTTCGTTGATTAGAGCCAACCCGCTACTCTAAGCTCGAGCCGTTCTGATCTTAGTGTGCGGGTTGCGGTGATGGAAGAACCGATTATAATCGAGCACACACGCCGTTCGGTGTGTTCGACTAGATTATGTGATTCCATAACAAGTTTAAACTCATAGACAAATTCAAACCGTTATTTGTTCCTCTTTTCAAGATTAAAAACGTTTTAGGATTTTAAAACTTGATGAACTATATTAGATTAATTAACAAAGTGGCCAATTTTATTAATAAAACTAATGTATACCCAAAGATATTTCGGGTTTTAAGAGCAAGAAACACACAAACAAACCATTTAAAAGTCGAATCTCATACCCATTTCACATAAGTGTATGAACCAAAACCAAAGAAATTAAACCCCAATGCCG